>SDUX01000005.1:0-157634 GCA_008729055.1 Pyropia haitanensis
GAGCGTTCGGCGAACGGCTCGAGCGTATGTGCGACCGCCTCGTCGGCTTGTTCAACAGCAGCGATCTCGTTGATAACGTTCATCAACGGACTTCACGACGCGATCAAGGCGCAGGTTGTCATGTTCCAGATGACCAAGGGCCGCGTGTCGCTGCCGAGCGATCACCACCGCGCAGATCTACTGGACGGGCGTCCAGAAGGTCAAGGTGGACCTGCGTCGGACACATCCGGAACACTACCTCTCCAATCCGTGTTGGAGCCGTCTCGGAAGCCGTCGTAGCGAATGTCGCGGTCACCCCGCCGCAACCACCACGCTTCGCGCGAACGGAACGCAACGCCACACCGGCATCGAGGTCCCCGTCCCCGCGTCGAACTGCAACTTCGACGGACGAATGCTACAACTGTCACCGGTTCGGGCACTTCTCCAGCGACTGCCCCGAACCTCGACGGGAACGCCGACGTTCGTCAACGGATCGTGCCGTAACGGCCTTCGTCGACACCGACGACCACCCTGCCCACGCTCAGGGAAACTGAGGCGGTCGGTCGCGTGAGCCCGGCGCGGCCGACCTTCCCCCTGACCGCGGCAAACCCCAACCAACACCTCGGTGTTGGACGTCGATCCTCAATAAGGCGTACCGTCACTACACGGTTCCCCTGTGTCTGGGGCCTGCCCAGAACACATGCGTGCGATGCGGCCCACGTGGATACAGGGGCGGGTCTCAACCTCATTCGGGTTGACCAACTTCCGGCGAACTGGACCTCGTTCGCGTCCAAGATCGACGGACGCCCAAGGTGGTTGACGCCAGTGGCAACCCCTTTCCCATCCTGGCGGCGATCAACATCATCGTCGACTCCGGGCACGTTAAGATGGTCTCAACGTTCCACGTCGTCAAAGAGCTGGCCGTCCCGGCCATCTTGGGTACCCGGTTCATCAACCAGCACGTGGAGGCTATTTACCCACGTCTCAACAAGGTGTACTGGACCGACCCCAGTTCACCTGTCTCGGTTTGCATGCCCATCTTGGACACGCACTGCATTCAACGGCAACAGGGCAAGGTCCGTCTGGCTAAGCGGACGACCTTGCCGCCGTTCACCGAAGTGTTCGCGGCAGCCAACAGCGACATCACCGGGTTGATCCATGTGACCACCAACTCAAGATTGCACCAAGGTCACCAAGTCATCTTGGCGAATGGGGTCGCCTGCACCTTGCCTGCCGTGCCCTTCCAGGTACGATTGTGCAACGTCGGCGCGACAACCAGGTACCTCAAGAAAGGTACCGTCCTCGGGTCAGCGGAAATGTACGAGGGGCCAGTCATCGCCACGGTCGATGAGAAGCCCCAACCTCCGCAAGATAAGCCCGCACCGTCGGTTGACTCAGTCGACCTCGCGGACGCTCCGAAGCACCTCCACAAGCGTATCCGGAGGATGCTCGAGCAGCATCAGGTCATGTGGAGCGGCAAGCTGGGGACGATCCACGCCACCGTTCATCGGATTGAAACCGATGACAAGGTCATCCCGATCCACCAGGCCCCCTACCGGACGGGTCTGCGCAAGAGGGAGATCATCACGGACTGCATCAACGCCATGCTCAAGCAAGAAGTGATACGGCCAAGCCACAGCGACTGGTCAAGCCCAGTCGTGGTCGTGCCTAAGAAGAACGGCAAGCCGAGGTTCTGCATCGACTACCGACGGCTCAACGCCGTCACCAAAAAGGATACCTATCCCATTCCTAGGATGGATGATTGCCTCGACTCGTTGGGCGAGGCGCAGTTCTTCTCGACACTTGATTGCACAGCCGGTTACTGGCAAGTGCCACTCCGAAGGGAGGACCAAGAGAAGACCGCCTTCGCATGTCACGACGGACTCTTCGAATGGGTCGTCATGCCGTTCGGGCTGACGAATGCCCCGGCAACGTTCCAGCGAGCCCTGGACATCATCTTGTCTGGCCTCAAGTGGCAGATATGTCTTGTTTACCTTGACGACGTCATCGTGTTCTCCAAGTCCGCCGAGGAACACGTCCGCCACCTGGACGTAGTCTTGACACGCCTACGTAAAGCAGGCGTCACACTCAACCTTGAGAAGTGTGCCTTCTTCAAGAAAGAAGTCGAGTACCTCGGTCACTTGGTCTGCCCCGGCCAACTCAAGGTGCACAACAAGAACACCGAGGCCCTCAAACGGGCCACCTTCCCCAAGACGAAGACCCATATGAAGAGCTTCCTCGGCGCCTGCAACGTCTACCGACGCTTCGTCAAGGACTTCGCCAAGAGAGCGAGACCATTAACCGAGCTGACCAAGAACGACGTCGGCCCGGATCTGCCTGAACCAACGGCAGAACAACTCGCGGCGTTTGAAGACCTCAAACAAGCCTTGGTGACACCGCCGGTGCTCACCATCCCGCACCCCACCCGTCAATTCGTGGTCGACGTCGACGCGTGCGCGGACCAGCTCGGGTGCGCCTTGTTGCAAGAACAAGAAGATGGACAGCTGCAACCGGTGGGCTACTACAGCCGCACGCTGAAGCCGGCCGAGCAGAACTACTGCACGACGGAACGCGAATGCCTTGGACTTGTGTGGGGAGTGCTGACCTTGCGGCACTTCTTGGACGGCAACAAGTTCACGGTGCGGACGGACCATCAGGCACTAAGGTGGATCTACAATACCACCGACCCAAGCAGCCGGTTGATGCGATGGCGCCTCCGCTTGGCCGAGTTCACCTTCGACGTCTTGTACAAGCCTGGTGCAAGTCATCATGCACCCGACTTCTTGTCACGGACGCGCACCGGCGCCCTTGACGACTCGGATCTCGACGACGAGATCCCATGCTTGGCTCTGGCCGAGACGGCCAGAAGCTTGCAGAGGGGGCGGTACACCCACGCGGTACGGCTGACGCCGGTCGCGTTTGAGGACCTAGTAGCGGACCAGGCGACCGACGCCTTGTGCAAGGTCATCCGCAAGAAGATGGCCGCAGGCAAGGCCCCCAACTTCTCGGTGAAGGACGGCGCGCTCTACCGAGAGGGCCTCGACGGGGACCAGCTTGTGGTCCCGCACAAGCATCGGGCGACGTTGCTCCACTTGGCCCACTTCCCGACCACGGAAGGACATCCGGGATCGAACCGGATGTACTACTCCATGCGGCGCCGGTTCTACTGGCCGTCGATGGCCACCGACGCCTACGGAGTGGTCACGCGGTGCGCCGCATGTGCACAGAGCCGGCTTGCGTTGCGACGCCACACGGCGCCGATGAGGCTGTTCCCGGCGACCGAGCCGTTGACGGAAGTCAACGTCGACATCCTCAGGCCGCTGCCTGTCTCGTTGACGCGCAACAAGTACGTGTTGGCATTCACCGACCGCTTCTCCAAGGTCGTCCGTTGCGTCGCCCTGAAGAAGGTGACCGCTGTCACGGTAGCCTCGGCGTTGGTGGAGGTATGGGTGGCCAGCTACGGGCCACCCGACGTGCTCCTGTCGGATCAAGGAAGCCAGTTCATGTCGAAGTTCTTCATCGCCGTGTGCCGGACCCTTGGCATTGAGACAAGGGAGTCGACGCCGTACCACCCGCAGACAAACGGGCAGGTGGAGCGGTACAACCGCACCATCGTCAAGCAGCTCCGGCACTACGTTGCGGATAACCCGCAACGGTGGGATGAGCTCCTACCCATCCTCACGTACGCGTACAACACGCAGCCGCATCGATAGACGGGCGTGGCACCGTTCGAGCTGGTCATCCCCAGACGGATCCCGAACCTCACGGTGCACAGCCCGCCACCCGGTGTGTCTATCCAGGCACACGGCACCACCAAGGACGGCTCGCCCTTGTCGGTCAAGCGCTCCTTCATGGCCCGGCTCCGCAAGACCATACCCAAGGTGGCCGAGGCTCTGCGCAAGACGCAGCAGCGCTACAAGAAGACGTACGACAAGAACCTTGCTACCCGGAACAAGGATGTCAAGATCGGCGACTACGTGTACCTGAAGGCACACCAACGCGAGCACAAGTTGTCCAGCCCCACGAACGGGCCGTTCCTTGTCGTCGACCTGGACGACAAGACGTTCGTTGTCCAGGTGGGGGACGAGGAGAGCAGAGTGTCATGGGACCAAGCGACGCCAGCCCCAAGACCCGATGCAGCCGGCGAAGCCGACGCCACCCCTCATGCCCTGCTCAAGGACAAGGTGAACTTGTCCGACCGTCCATCCGTGATGGACGACTACCTCATCGACAAGCTCGTCGGGTATCGATGCGTCGACGGGGAGCACCAAGCCAAGGTGCGGTGGTGGGGGTACCAGAGCAACGACGACGTGTGGACGCCGCTCGGCGACCTGCCGAAGCACTTGGTCCTGCGGTACCTGCGGAACCAGAACAAGCAAGTGCCGGGGTACGAGTGGTCACCAACTAAGATGACACTCAGGTCGCAGAGCCAAGGCCTCCCACACCCGGACGCCCGCGTGAACGCGGTCACCCCCAGCGTCAGGTGGGTGCCAACCATCATCGCCTTCCACCAATCGCCCGACGGTCACGTCCAAGCGCGACTCATCTGGACCCACCCGCGCGGGCAGGTGGGCGAGGTCATCCCCCTGTACTACCTACGCAGTACATTCCCCACGAACTTCCCCCGTAACATACCGGAGCGGGCGGACTGGACGGCTCCCCGAGCAATCGTGGACCGGTTGGAGAAGCTCCACGGGCCTCACACCATCGACTTGTTCGCCACTCGGGCGAACAAGAGGTTTGAGCGGTTCGGCTCCAAGGAGTGCGAGCCCGGGGCCGAGTGGCGTGACTCAATGAGTCACGACTGGACGCCCCACAACGCGTGGGCGAACCCCCCGACCTCGCTCCTCCCGGAGATTGCCGAGCGACTGGCAAGTGGCCCTCCATTGGCCCTCACCCTCCTCGCTCCCCGGTGGGAAGCGCAAGAATGGTTCAGTATCTTCATGAACCGATGCTTCGAGTACGAGGAGTTACCCTTGGAGTGCTTCCCCCGCTCGCCCGCGAGTCCCGACCTATGGGTGGCTGAGCACCCACCGGTCTGGACCACGATAGTATTTCGCTTTGAGCGAAATCATGCCGGCGAGTAGCAGAGTAACAAGACGATTCATGAGTACCTGGGCGTCCCTATAGGGCTAGCCCCTCCCCCTCCTTCCCCACCAACTTCACCCGACACGCGGGAGCCTCCTACACCCTTCACTCACCCCCCTCACCCCAGATGTCAGCCACGTTGAAGCGGCCCGATGACCCCTCGCCGGGGTCATTCATCACCTCATCCAAGGCGGTGCGGAACCGGTCGTACAACAACGACCGCGACGCCGCGTCCAGCGCGGCGTCTGCCAGGGACCGCGACGCCACCTCGAAGGTGGCGCCATCCAGCCGGTCCACCTCCAAGCGTAGTGCCTGCTGCATCACGCGTACCGTCTCGCACCAGGCACGGTTGATCAGACGCGCCGGGAGGTGCATGCGCTTCAACTCGCGCAGGTCCTCCGAGCGGAAGAGTCGGCGGAACGCCGACTCGTCCGCCGGCGACGCGACCAACGGCACCTTCCCGGGGCCAGCCCTGTACCCCTCCGGGGTACACGACCGATACCGGGACCCCGTGGGAGAGAGCGACCGCGAGGCGTGGCGAGACCCGCGCTCGCGCCGACGCCGGGACGCCGAGCGCGACGACGACGGCGACGAATGCCGCCGTCGGTGAGTCGACCGCGTCTCCGCCGTCGACTCCGACCCGTCCTGCTGTCGGCCGGGACGGCGAGAATGACGACGGCGGCGTGAAGATCGCCCCCGCGCACGGCTCGGGGTCGCCGGTGAAGGCGACCGCTCACGTCGACCGCGGCATGCGCTAGCCGTGTCCTCAGAACGGCTGTGCCGGCGGCGCGGACGGGATCGGCGGCTCTCGGAAGCGCCCGGGCCCGAGGCGTTGCCGCGGCGACCCCTCTTCCCGCGGACGGGGCTGCCAAAGTCCCCCGCCCCGGCAGCGTCCCCAGCCGGAGGACGCTCTCCCGGCCCCCCTGCCGTGCCCGATGGGGGAGGCCGGCCCCGACCCGACGTGTGTGGCGCCCGGCCGCCACCCCGTCCGCCCCGACCGCGTCCGCGGCTACGCGCGGACCCTTCGTGCCGGGAAGACCCCGGGGCGTCTTCGTCCCCGCTGGTGGCCCAACGACGTTGTGCCTCCGCCGCCGCCTCTTGCTGCGCCGCGAACGCCGTAGCGCGCTCGCGGGCCGCGCTGGCAGCCTCGGAGGCGTGCTCCGCTGCCGCTGCCTCGGCCGCCTTCTCGGCGGCCGTCGCCGCAGCAGCCGCCTGAGCCGCCGCAGCATGCGCCGCCGCATCGTCGTCTTGTCGACGACGATCCGCGTCCGCCGCCGGGACGCCCGCGGCCCCTGACGGTGACGCGGCGGTAGGCCCGCCCGCCCCCGGCCCGGACGAGGGGCCCGCCGCCCCCCCGGCCCCGATGGGCTTTCCAAGCGGATCCTCCCGACGGGGAGAAGGAGGCACGGAAGCCGGCCGCCGACCGAAGCGGCCCGCGTTAAGCCGGTCGGCGTCCCGCCGACCTGCGGCGGCGTCGCGAGAGGGACCCGCGGACGACCCACGCTGGGCGCGTGCGCGGGCCGCTGCCTGCGCTGCGCGGTTGGCAGCGCGAGCGCGCTGCCGCCCCTCTTCCCGCTCCTCCTGCTCCGCCGCCCTTGCCGCCTCCAACCGCTCCTCCGCCCGCATCGCGCTCTCGCGCAACGCCTCTTGGCGCCGCCCACGGGAGATGCTCAAGGAGTGCGCGAACCTCGTCGTCGGCGCCCGCGCCGACGTCGGGCCACCCGTTGCCTTCGCACCCGCCGAAGGGGGGGCGTCGCCGCCATCCACGTCGATGGGCGCCTCCGCGCCCCCTGACGCGTTGAGGTCCGGGCGACGTAGGGGACCGTCGCCCTCCAACTCGTCGGCCTTGGGGAAGCCCGGGAGGGATTCCAGGGCCGCGAACCCGTACTCCTGGTCCGGCGTGTACTGGACCAGCACCTCCCGGGCGGCGTCCCCCACTCCCCCAACGTCCACCCACGCGGTGACGTGCGACCAGGGGAACGCCAAGGCCCCCGTGACGCACCGACTGAAGGCCAAGGCGGACCCAGGGGGTGACCCCTCTTGGAGATCGTCCAACGGCAACCGGGAGAAGTGCTCAAGCAGGGTGCGCTTCAAGCGCACCAGCACTCCCCGCTCCCGGAGGGCTTGGAACCAGACGGCGGCGTAGTCGAGCACCATCTCCGTGGACACTATGGTCCACGCGACGTGGCTTGCGTCCTCAAGGTAGGAGTACACGTACTCCGCCAACAAGGGCATGGCCGGAGGGGAGCTCAAGCCCGCGTCCACGAACAACTCGGGCAGGGGCACGAGTTCCTCAGCCGCCGCGGGTCGGGTGGCATCTAACCACCCAGCCCACAAGGGGCAGAGGAACCCGCAGGCCGCCGCCACCACTTGGCGACGGCTGACGATGCTGGACGGACGGCGGCGGCCGGCTAGGTAGCCCCCGCCGCGCACCGACATGTCCATGTCGACCGGGCAGCTCTCCGAGTACGACACCGTGGCGTGGTGTCGTAGGAGGGCACTCAACCCGACGAGGGCGGCCCGCGTGGCGGATGTCGGGGTATACATCATGTCCAACCCCTCGTAGAGATCCCCCTCTACGAAGCGGGCCCGAGGCCACTCCCGCCGCAGGCGGTCGAACGCCAGCGCGGCCGCGTGCACCGGGGAGGAGTGCCGCCGCTCGTAGTGCTTGCACGCTACGAGGAAGAGGTTGCGCACCCACGGCTGCAGCCCCTCCTCGCGCGTCTCTTGACGGAGCACCTCGTTGGCAAACGCCAACGCCATGAAGGTGACCGCCTGCACGCCCGGCTGCCCCGTGGACGGAATGCCGTGCACGTCATGTAGGCGGACGCTGTCGTACGTGGCGACGTGACCCGAGGTCGTCACGTCGACGAACCGGTCCGGGAGCGCCCACCCGGCCTCGGCCACACGGCGGAGGCACGCGCGATGATGCTCGCGGGCGACGCGCAGCAGCTCCGCGTTGATGAACGCCGGCGACATGAACCCCGGTCGGGGCACCCACTCCGACAAGGGGCGGAAGACGATCTCCCCCGCCATGCCGCTGCGCCACCGGTGCGGTACCGGCATCGTCCGTCAACACGACGGACGAAGCAACTTGGTCGCCGAGGGACGGCGACAAGCTAACACGGGGGGTATGTGGCATATATACGCCTGGGGGGCGCGCAGGGGCCGTCCACGGCTAAGTGGACGGCACGCGCCGCAGCCCCACGGGCGGCCACACCCGCCGAGGGCGTCGTCGCAACCCCTCTCCCCGACCCCTGTAAAAGGGCCGGGCGGCGCACCGGGCCCGAACGGTCGCGTCACGGGTGGGGCTAGCCCCCCCCCTAGGTCGCTTGTGATTGGGTCGAAGGCGTGCGCCGGCGGGCGATCCTTCGACCCGAGGGACAGCTCCCGGGCCGGGGGAGGACGGCCGCGGGAGCTGGATCGAGTACTCCCTGTGACGATCGATAGGATCGACCTATCGATTGTGGTACGCCCTTTCGGGGGGTACTCACCAATTTCGCATGCAATTATCGTCTTGGAGGGATTTCGCTTCTATTTCTTAGGACAGGTCGACCCTGCCCGGTCGACCTGTCCGATCGAGGGTTGCGGCGGGCGCGCGCGTGCCTCTTCTGGGCACGCGACGGCGTTCTCGCCCCGCTTCCCCCTGCTCGTCAGGTCTAAACGTATCCTTCTTTGTCCCGCTTACTTGCCATAGTCTTGGCACTGCGGTTACGGGTTTGTGCGTCAACCCTCCCCCCTGATTACGGTACCCTGTGGACACCCGACTTGCCACACGGTGCAGCAACGCCCAAGGGCGCTGCCGCCTCCGCTGCTGCCGCCGCCGCCGCCGCCGCCGCCGCCGCCGCCGCCGCCGCGGCAGGTCGATGGCCATCGCCACGGCGGGTCAGAGCGGGTGGACACGTCTCGCCTGGAGCGGCCTGCTGGCCGCCCACTTCCGAAAGCCGAACGAACAGCGCAACAGGCGCCGTGTCGCTGCCTTTATATTGGCGATGAGGGGGTGTATCACAAAGCTACTGTTGTTGGGTTGCTACTGTTTTTCAAAGAGCGCTGCGTACGGCAAGACGCTCCACATGCTCATGGAGCTTTTTTAATCAAACAAGAGCACGAAGGACGTACGTATCTTGGCGTGCCTCATTCAAAATGCAGCGACCCTCTCCCCTGTCATTGCGGCGCCCGTCCCCCACCACCGCGGCGCCCTGCCCCACACCAGAGCGCCCCCCCCGCCCCCCCTCGACTCCCGGCCAGCGGTCGCCGCCGAGCGCCGTCTAAGTGTCGATCGACAGAGGCATGTTTTCCGGCGCCAGGTACAGGTAGGGCGCCTCGTTGGTTGCCACCAGCGCCGCGCTGCGCGCCTTGATATCCCGCTGCAGCCGGGCCAATTCCGCGGTAAACGCGCCCCACGCGGCCGGGTCGTCGTGCTTGAGCGCCGCGAACGAAGACGTGGACGCGTCAGCCGGGGTGGTGAGCAGGTGCGCCAACAGCACCTGGAAGATGGACGGCGTCACCGCCGTCGCGCCGATGTCGGACCACCACGCCGCCTAGCCGCCAAAGTAACGAAGCTTAGCCCACACCGCGTCGAAGAGCGCGTCGATGGTGACATTGACGACCGTGCGGTGCGCCTTCGGGGCCGCCACCAGCGGTTGCCCGCAGCCGCTCCCGCTCGACGTCCCGTGGTGCGTCATGCTACTGCTCCTGTGCCGCCAGCCGTCAACCGCCCCTGCTGCTGGTGCTACTCCTGAGTGCCGCCGCCGCTAGCGCCGCCGCTGGCACCGCCGCCGTCGCCGTCGACTGCTGCTGCTCCTTGTGCCGGCTGAGGACCGGGTGGGGACACTCGCTGCGGCTGTGGCGCAGACGGGTCGACCGGGGCGCGCCGCCCCCAACCGGTGGGCGAGCCCTTACGTATATCCCCCCCGGCGCACCGTCGGCGGCCGCCAGCGGGTGCGGGTCAGCGGCCGCGCATCGGTGCACCCCGGTCCTTCTTGCTGCCCCAGTCCGCGTCTCCGCTCCGCACCCCCCGACTCCCCTCCGCACCTCCCCCCCACGCGCCCCCCCCCACCCCCCTCCATGCGGCCCCAGCCCACACCCGCCGCCTCCCCCCACGCCTCCCCCCCCGTCCCTGAGCGCCGTTCCTCCCTCCGTTCCCATCTTCACCCAAAACAGCCACCAGCGCATCGCCGGGCTAGTGGCGCCACAGCATCGTTTCGTAAAACTTGATCGCGGAGCTCTTGTGCTGGCGCTGTCGGCGCTCGAAGTCGATCGTCGCTTGTTCCAACTGGTCCGGCTCGTTGAAGGATACGGCTCGCTTCCGCCGAGCTGCTGCCGACCGAGCGGCGGCGGCGGCTGCTGCTGTGGCCAATGGCCCTACGGTGGGGAACCCCAGCCGCGCCACAGACGTTTGGCCGGCAGCACCAGCAGCACCAGCAACACCAGCGGCACCAGCACTTGTCCTAGAGGCAGCGCCGTCTCGGCCGCGTGGCGGCGTCCAGACGACCATGCTCCTGAGCGTGCGCATTAGGTCCTCGAGCTCAGCCTGCCAATGCGGGTTGCAATACCGAACTCGGTCGGAGTTTGTGAGCGAGCTGCGCGTGCTGAACGACAGGCCCTTGTCGCCTGTCACAAACCAGATTCGGGCCCGCGAGTCGAGCGCCTCGTACAAGCGGCCAACGGCGACGACTAGGACCATGTCCGCCCCGTCATGGACGTCATTTGCAAACGTCCAGCCGTGGCGGCCGTCGTTTGCCAGCTGCACGAGCGCTGGTGGCAGCACCATCCCCGCCCCCGTGCCCCCCCCCCCCCCGTCCGTGGAGCGGTCAGCAGCACCACCACCAGCACCAGCGGCTGCGCGTTTCCCAAAGAGGTTGCGCACGCCGCTCGCCTTCACGGTCACGAACAGGCCGACCGACGTGGAGAGCCACTCGGGCAGGCTGCTCAGCAGCCGCGAGAAGTTGTCCCCGTCTAGGGCGAAGACCCCCAGCAGCCCGCCCAGATCCAACCTGGAGCTGAACAGCCACCTCTTGTCGCGTGGAATGCTCGCCAAAAGTTTGGGGCTACCGAATAGCGCGTGCGTCACAAAACGGCGCGGCACGCGAGGCGCCGTGCACAGCCACTGGTGGCCTAGCTGGCGCGAGCTTACCGCATCGCTCTCCGCTACAGCGAACCAATTGACAGCGTCGGGTGGGCGGCCGCGCTCGAGCGCGGGCGTGTGGCCACCCAAGCACTTGAAGCACGACCGACGGCATGTCGATGCGCTACCGCCCACACTAGCGGCGCCCAACCCGCGCTCCACGCGTTGCATGGCGGCGCTGCCAGCCAAGTTGGCGTTGGCGCGGCCGCCGTCGCGTCTGCCATCAGGATGTCCCCACCAGCCGCTGCGGCCGCCGCCGCCGCCCCCGCACGCGTAACCGACACCACCACCGTCGGCGTACGCTCCGCCGCCGCCGCCGTCGCCATTGCCATCGGCGCGGCCAGCATCGCGCGCGGTGCCACCGTGGCGACGGTTGTCGAATGCGCCGAGGAAGGCTCCCGCGCCAGCGCTGCGGCCGTCATGGTTGTCGTCAAATTTGACAAAACGATCCCGCCACCGTCTTGGATGGTCACGGTCCAAGCCGTCTCGCACCGGACGTGGCTGCTGGCGTCGGTACTGCGGCTGCGGCGCGAATAGTTCGGCGTGGTGGCAGTGTTGCTGATGTTGCCGGTACTACTCGGGTGGCTGCTCGGGTGGCACCCGGCGCACCTGGACGTGCTGCTGCTGGTGCTGGGCGTGCTTGTGCTGCTGGTGCTGCTCGTGCTGCTGATGATGCTCGCGGCGCTGCTGCTCGCGGCGCTGGTGCTGCAGCTGCCGCTGCTGCTGCTGCTATTGCTGCTGCAGCACATCCGAATAGGACTGCCTGCACCGCGGCGAAAGAGGGGCAGAGTGCGCATTCGCGGCTCGCTGCGCCGCCGCCACCGTGTCCGCGTCGCCGATAGGCGTTGTGTTGGCCACCTTGGGCGACTGCGGCGACTGCGCCGGCGGCGGCGGGGCCCGCGCAGGCGGCGTCGGCGGCTGCTCCTCCGCCACACCCGCGGCCGCCGCCGCCACCGCCACGTCGGGCGATGCCAGGTGTGTCGTGGCACCAGCAGCCGCCGTCGCCACCGCACTCGCCGTTGGCGCCGCACCCTGTGCGCGGGCGGTGCGTGCGCCGCTGCAGCGGATCGTCGTCCCCGCCTGTGACGCATCGTCGACGAGCTCTCCAGCGGCCGCTGCCGGCGCCGGCAGTGGCAGCGGTGGCGGCAACGGCGGCATTGGCGACGACGGCGGCGGAGGTCACACTGACGCCGGCGGCGGTGGCGACGCCGGAGGCCCACCCGTTGCCGCTGCCAAATTGGACTGTGCCAGCACTGTCGTGGCAGGGGCACATGCGGGGGAAGCGGGGGCCGCCTCCGGCGCCGCGCCCGCCGCCCCCGCCGCGGTTGCCGCCCGTGGCACCGCCGCGTTCACTACGGGCGGCTGATCCGCGGCGCCAGGGATGATCGCCGTGCACTCGTTGGGCGTCGACCCCGGCCGCCCATGACGACCGCCTTGCACCCCCGGTCGCGCCCCGGACGCCGCATCTGAACGCCACCCACCGCTGCCATCTGCGACGCCGCCCCCACGTCAGATGGTGCGGCGTCGCCCGGGTCGTCAGGGTCTTCGGCTAAAGCCGCCGTTCCGCCGCTGCCGCCGACGCTGCCGCCGCCACTGCCGCTGCTGTCGCCAGCGCCTGCGCCACCGCTCCCCCAGAAACTTTCTCCGCGGTGCCCGCGCTGTAAACAGCGTCCGCAACGGCCGTCGCTGCCGCTCTCCCAGCTGCCGCCGCGTCGTTAGTCCGCGTCCGCGTTAGTGGTCGGCGCCGCTTTCGCGGCCGTGCCGCCGCCGACTTCGCCGCCGCAGGTGCCCCTCCCGGTGCCAGCACCGCTCCGCCCGCCGCCGCCGCCGCCGCCGTCGCCGCCGCCGCCGCTGCCGCCGCCGCCGCCGCCGCCGCCGCCGCCGCCGCCGCCGCCGCCGCTGCCGCCGCCACCGGGACCGCGTCCGGCGGTGCGGCGTCGGTCGGGAGGGTGGGGTCGAGCGCCGACGTCGTGGCCGCCGCCGCTGCCGATGCCGCCGCCGCCGCCGTCACCGCCGGCACCGCCGGCGGCGGCGGCGCCGGCAACGGCGCGGCGGGTGCCGCAGCCGGCGCTGCCGAGCCCGCACCGGTCGCTGCTGTTGCCCGTGATGGTGCAGCGGTGCTCAGTATGAAAGGCGCTCGGGCGTCCGGCCTTGGCGGCAGCGGCGGCAAGACCACGTTCTTCTGCAGGGCAGTGCCGCGCACGGTCGGCTGGTACTTGAGCAAGTACGCGTGCGCCGCCCACACGCGCCCGTCTTGCGCCGCAAAAAGCTGCTGCAAGCGGGCGGCCACGTGTGGCAGGCTGACTTTCAGCCACTCTGAGCGACGTTCCAGCCGCCTGCAGTTTCGCTCGGGCATGGTCAGCGGCTGCCCATCCACTCTTGGTGATGCCCTCGGCGGCGGCGGCGGCAGCGGCGGGCCGCCCATGGTGCTCATGACCCAGCGAAAGTCCACCTCGAGCGCATTGCGAGTGCGCGTCGGTCGATGCGGTGGCGGCTGCAGCGCCGGGGACACGGCAACAGGCGCGGCGGCGACTGTGCCCGCCGAGGTAGCCGCTGCGGCCACCGTGGTCGACCCCGCCGGGGAAGCCGGGGCGTCCGCGGGTCCCCTTCCGCCTGGCGCCGCACGCTTGCGGCTCCCGCCACCGCCGTCGCCGTGGCCGTGATGGTCCGGTCGACGCGATGGCGGCGTGCCCATGGTCCGTCCTCCACCTGCAGGTGAGACAGCGTCCCAGAGATGGGCGTTGCAGTCCACGTCGTTCACCACCACGTACACGGCCCCCGGTACGCAACAGCGCGCGGGCCGGTGCCGCAGTTGCGGCCGCACTTGCGTGCGTCGACGTCGGCGGGTGCGCGCGCGGGCGCGGAAACGAGCGGGAGCAAAAGGGGGGTGGATCGAGGAGGGGTAAAAAGGGGGGGGCAGGGGGAGGGGGGGGGGGGTTTAGTACAGGGGAAGAGGGTGGGGACGGGGGTGCAGGCTTGAGCTCGTCGCCACAGCCGCGATCCACACCGCGATGTGGTGCACGTCCCACAAGCGCGGCGGAGGGGTGGCTCGGGACATGGGGTACCGGGCAGGAGGGCCAGCGTTGAGCAGCCGGATCCGCCCGGCCAAGGCGGATTATGCGCGCGTCCGCGTGCTCCCTGTTGGCCGCCACGAACGCGTCCGCGCGGCAAAAGCTGGCCAGCAAGCCTCGGGTCACGCTTCCTATTGGCGCACTTGTTTGTGGCGCTTCCCACTGCGTGTTCTGGACGCCTCTTTTGTCATCAGTCCAATTTCCCGTACTAAGACCAGTCCACGCATTTGGCACACCCGTCTTTCTCACCAGCTAGCCTAATTTTTGTGTTACGCGTGTTGCTCGTGTTGCCCGTGTTGCCCATGCTGCTTGTGCCGCTGGGCTAAGCACGTCAGCGGAAGGCGGCCGCAAACGGGGCGGTCCGGTCGAGCGCGCCGCACGGCACCATGCCGACGAGCACCGCCAAGGAGGCGGCATAGAGGACGCGCGCAATGGCCAGGCTTCGGAGGATGGCACGTCCCGCGCGGGCGCGGCGGCCTCGTCGACAAAGGAGGCCACCTCGTTAAAGCCAATATACGCGAAGAAGCACACCGCCGCGCCGCTGAACGCGCCCGACAAGCCGTACGGCAGAAACGGCGGGTAGTTGGCGGCGTCCTTGTGCGGCACGTCCGCCGCGACGACCGCTACGACCACGCCCGCATACAGCAGCGCGGACGCGTTGACCAGCCACGCCGTCTCCTTCATGCCCCCCACCGTCACCGCGACAATGGCGGCGATGAAAGTTGCGGCGAGCGGGGACACCCCCCCCCCCATCCACCCCCCCACCAGCAACGCCGGCAGCGGCAGCACGGTCGCCATGTAGGCGGCCCAGGCGCGTGCGACCGCGGCGGACGCGACGCCAAGCTCGATACTCAGCGCCCAGCCGACGAGGACGGCGGGCGTCGCGCCCAGCGTGGCGGCGGCAAACGTGTAGGCCCCACCCGCAGGCCGCCCCGCCGCCACCGTCCGCGATGCCATCTCGGCGTACGAGAGGCCCGTCGCGACGCACGCCGCCGCGGCGGCGGCAAACGACAGCACGACGGCGGGGCCCGCCACGTCGCGCGCGGCCACGACGGCGCGCACAAAGACGCCCGCGCCCAGCGTGCCCCCCACCCCAATCATCGTCAGGTCCAAGAGCATTAGCAGCTGCGGGCCGCGGGGGGGGGGGGCGCCGGTGGGGGGGTGAATGGGGGGGGGGAGAGCCCGAGTGGCGGGGCGCCCACGACGAGTGCGGGGGCGACGGCGAGAGGAAGCGGCGGCCGACGCCGCCGCCGCCACCCCCGCCGTCGCCGCCGCCGCCGCCGCCGCCGCCGCCGCCACCGCCGCCGCCGCCCCGCCGCCGCCGTCGCCGACGGTCGCCCGGGGAGGCGTCGCCCTGCCACTGGCGCGCGCCGACGCGGTGGCCACCGCCGGCCAGAGCGGCGGCGGCGGCGCCGCGCCCGAGGTGGGCCCGTCGGCGGGCAGCAGCGGCTGCCGGTCGCCGCCGGTTGCGCCGCCGCCGCCGCCGCCGCCGCCCCCGCTATCGGCGGCGGCCTCCCCCACCCGCATTGCTGCGCGCAACGGCGGAGCTCCTGAAGCACCCTGTGAGGCGGGTGCGGCGGGGGGGGTGGGGAAAGGGGGGGCAAGGAGGGGTCTCGCACGAGAGCGGCCCCAGGGGAAGCATTCCTGGACGAACATTCTATGCTTTCTTGCAACGTACAGTAGTTTCCGTGGGTGACGTATCCACCATAGATACCGCCGCGCGGTCTGTTGACAGGCGCTCTCAGCGCTGTTCTTAGCATAGCGCGCGTGGTCCCCCGGAGAGCCCCACCCGAGAGCAGAGCGCGCACTAGAGCAGCCTAACAGCACGGGTGCGCGGCGCGCACGCCGGACGAAGAGCTCCTGGAGCATCGTGTCAGGGGGTGCGGGGGGGGGGGGGGGGACAGGCGGGGCACGAAGGGGTCTGGTACGAGAGCGGTCCCCGGGGAATCATTCCTGGACGTACGATCTATGCTTTCTTGCAACGTACAGTTTTTTCCGTGGGTGACGTATCCACCACCGATACCGCCGCGCGGTCTGTTGACAGGCGCTTTCAGCGCTGTTCGTTGCATAGCGCGCGTGGTCCCCCGCGGAGCCCCACCCGAGAGCAGAGTGCGCACTGGAGCAGCGTCACAGCACGGGCGCGCGGCGCGCACGCCCGACAGAGAGCTCCTGGAGCACCCTGTGAGGGGGGTGCGGGGTGGGGAAGGGGGGGGGGCGGGGCGCTCCAGCAGACAGGCGGGGGATGGAATTCTTTGCCCAGGCGTTGACCTGCCCACCCACCCTCCCCCTCCCAATCCCACTCTCCACCTTCCCCCCCCCCGCGCTCCCCGCCCCTCTTCACGTGCCCCACCCCCACTCCTCCACCATCCCCGCACCCCCCCTCCCCCAACCGCCATCCTATCCACACCTACGTGCATCTGCTGGTGCCGGCTGCTTTTCACCCCGCGGGTGGCGTTTTTTAGCTGGAGTCTTTTTTTTTTGGCCGCGGCGCTTCGCATCTGTCTGTTGGTCGTGGCGGCCTTCACCCTGCTACAGCCTTTCTTTTGTTGCCGCGGCGGGTCGCGTCCGTCCGTTTGCTCGTGGCTGCCACCTTGCTGGCGCCTTTCTTTTTTTCGCGCCAGCTGGCCGCCTCTGTCTGTCGGTGCGGGCGGCCGCCCCACTGCTGGCTCGTGTCTCCTTTTTCCGCGGCGGGGCGCGTCTGTCTGTTGGTGCTGGCGGCCTGCCACTCTGCTGTTTATCTTTTTATATTGCCGCGGCGGGCCGCGTCTGTCTGTCGGTGCTGGCCTTTTCTTGTTTTTTGTATGCGTATCGTTGTGTTGTTGTTTGGTTGGGCGTGGGCTTGGGCATGGGCGTAGGCGTGGGCGTGGGGTGCGTACGTACCGTGGAGGGAAGACCGATAGCCGCCGCACTAACGCACGCCTGGGCTTGCGTTTTCTCCGCGGTCCCGCCCCGCCTTTTACTTTGTGCTGGGCTTCCAAATCCCCGCCGATTTCCCCACAGCGAAAATCCGAAATATATCTCAATAATATTGGAAAGTACCTCATAATGAACGTTCTATTCATCTTTTGTCACCGTAGGGCCGTTGTGTGGCTGAATCAATGGTGGCTGCGATGCGCTTGCGGCCGCGCCCATGGGTTGTCAGATGATCGCCGATGGTTTGGCCAGATTGCACGGCGTCGGTGATTGCGTGTCTCAACCGGGTGGATGATTCGCGCCTCCGGGGCAAGATTCTCTGCGATGACGGCGTGCTGGCCGTGCCTCGCTGGGCTTTCGGCGACCTCTGTTGAAAGTGTCGCTCGTGCGTATCTTTGGGTCGATGCGTGCGCGTACCTGCGTTTATTGTGCGTGCACGAAGGGGGGGGCTTGGCCCGTGAGTGTGTGTGCGTGCCTCCATGCCTAAGGGGACCATTCATGGGCGGGATTGCCCGTGTGGGCGCGCGTGCGTGCCCTGGCGTGGGGGGGGGCTGCGCGGGCCCTACGTGGGGCGAGCAGAACGCGCTGAGGGGGCGATTGCATGGGGGAGACAGCGAACGACGAACAAGACGGACTCTTGGATTGCTGTGTCTGGGGCGTGCTCGGACGTCGGCCACCCGAACTGCACAGATCCACGACCGGAAGCTTACTTTCAGCATTCTGTCCAGACTGGGACCTGGTCTCTCCATTGGCCGACCATATTGATTGACTGCCTCGCATCTGGAAGCGCTACAATTTCAAGTGGGGGGGCCACATGACTGCCGTTTGACCGCCAAACAGATCCGCACGATCTTCGGTGCAACTTGCCGGTTATCGCGGGTCTGCTTGGACCGTACCTGCCCGCGGCAAGGCTGACCACAGGCACGTCCGTCGCTCTCCCCTCTGCTCGACAGACCCCGCCTCGCATTGTGCCATGCCTCATCCGTCGTCGCACGCGCGGGGCCTTGCTGGAGCTGCCGCGGGCTTTCGTGGTGGCCACCGAGGCGCACGCTGCGGCCGAGAACTTGACAAGCAACGACTCAGTGCGTCTGTGGAGGCCACGCAAGACGCATGGACGGGGAGTGGGCGCTCCAGCGCCCCATCCAGCACCAACCCGCTGTTAATGGCAGTGCCGCCAGATCTTTTGGAGAGCGACGTAACCACGGAGGACACTCTCAACGAGTATAGCCGGCAGCGCGCCATTAATTTTGGGGAGCGGTCGTCGAGGCAGGTGCTGCGGTTCAAGCTTATGATCTTCAATGCTGACACAGAAACCGTCTGGACCACCAGCACTACCTCGCTGCCTGTTCTCATGCGGGGGCAGCTGCAGAAGAACCGTGGGGCCGAGGCGCTTTTCCAGGCTGCCATCTGGCACCCCTTCGACGTGCCTGTAGACGGTGAGTCTTGTCGAAACGAGAGAGAGAACCTGTGGCGCCCTGCCAGCGACATGGGTCGGCTGTCACGGGCTGGGGCTGTCAGGCGCCCCTCCCTGTCGGCATCCCGGCGACGTTTTCCCTGCCCATCTTCTCGCCCGCCTTCCGCCCCGTCCCAGCGTCGCCCCACCTCTCGCGGCCTCTCTCCCGTCTGGTATGGTCCCTCTGGCGGGACCTCCTGCGGCTTTCCCGACGCCGTTGGATGGTAGCATCCTGGCGTCCGACGGGCGCCCCGAGCATGTTGTAAGTACGGGCTCCTCTGTGATGAAGGAGTGGGAGCGCAAGTACATGGATTACGTCGCGGCCACGCGCAAGGAGGAGGAGGAGAAGGCAAAGGAGCAGCACCGGGTCTGCCACGAGGAGGTGCGCGGCATGATGCTGGCGCTTGGCGATAAGATGGTGGGGGTGGCAGGTGCCATTCACGCGCAGGCGCAGCCCGCCACCGCCGCGGCCCTTCGCCATAGCGAAAGCCTGGTGAGCCAGACGCAAGAAACCGTGACGCTGCGTGCTGTTGTTGTGAAGGTGGGGCCATTGCCGGAGGTACGGCGCGTCGGGAAGTGAGGAAGGACAGTTTTGGAGCAGTTGCATGTGGTCGCGGGCGGCCGTGACTCTCAAGAAGGCGGCACCCGTCCAGACCCTGACCTGGGACGGGACTTCCTCTCTTCGTCCACAATGGAGCCGGATCTCAGGACTGAACGGATGCGGTCTCAGCCCCTAATGGACCAGCTTCAGTGGATGGTGCAAGTAGCGCGTGTGTCGGCAGAGGATTCAGGCCTTGTTGGGTCCGTTGCCATCAAGAGCATCCATGAGCGCGCGAGCAAAGCGGCTGGAGACGACCGAGCCGTGGGGAACGCCGTCCCCACTTTCCCAAAGGAGAAGAAGGAGCGGCTTGCTAACATTTTTGCCACCAACGCGGACACGTACGTGCGACGAATGGACTGGCTCAGCTCCATAGTGCCGCGCGTGCTCTCCACGCCCGCCGCCAAGGCAACGGTTGAGGAGATGAGTGCCTTCATGTTGGAGGCCTCTAAGCGCATCAAAGTGCTGGACGCCATCAAGTATTTTGCCGTGAAGCTGCAGTACAGCCCGGACCATCCTATTCTCTAGCCCGCCTCGGCCAGCATGAACATGCTTCGTAATATGCTGTGCACGATGGCCACCAGCTACGGCCGCGAGAGCAACGTGGATGAGATGCTGCTCACTGCGGTCTTTGCCGCCCGCCTAGAGAAGAAGAGAATGCGGGTAGCACCATGCTTCCACGCACCCGTACCGATGTCCGCCACGTATGACCACCATCTTTACTTTGTATACCTTTTTTCTTCGTGGTGAATATGTTCGGTAGTTGTTTGTCATCTGGGTGTGGCGGTGGACCAGCGCAGCCCGAGCGGCTTGGGGAACATGGCGTTTTTGCCTGGGACACAGAACATTTCGTGCCGGCAACCCCCATCGCCACCACTTGGCTCGCTGCAGCCGCTTCTCCCGGTCCATCACTAGTCCTCCTCCTCCTCGTACCTGGGTACGTGCACGGCCCTGGGGCCATGCGGTTGCCACCTCCCTCGTCGCTGGCACCTAGAACCCCCCCCCCCCCCCCATTGCCGCCGCTGTGTCTGCCGTGGACCCCCTCCCTCCCCCCCTCCAAGGTTAACACTCCCGCCGCCGCCGGGTACGTGAGGTTCCCCCGTCTCCCGCCCCCCCCCTTTCCCCGCCCGCGGGTGAGGTCTTCCTCCACTACACGACCCTGCCGGTGCCCGTCGCGGGTTACGCTGCCGCCAAGGTGACCCTGTCCATAAAGGTCGTCTTCACTGCCACCGACGGGCGAATCGAGGCGGCAAGCCCGAGAATTGGCAAGAGTCTCGTGCAGTTGGGCATTGCCGCTGGCCATCTTTTTTACGCAGCTGGAGGGGCGCCGGTGGAGAGGTGGGGCGTTCACTAAGCGATTTTTGTGACCACCATATTTGTGAGATTTTGCGGGACGTCCGCAGTGTGAATTTCTCAACTTGGCCCCCAATGTGACCAACTTGACTGAAACGGTTCCAACCTGGGAGTGCGGTCGGACGCCGGCCATGACTTTGGTACTACTTCTGCCAAGACTGCCACAAGTTCGCGGTCGATACGTGCACCTTGATGCGTAAGAATTAAGGACGCGGCTTGGCATGCAGGACAGACGTGGGATGAGGAGAAGATGGTATGCGCCCGTGCTTTCCTAAGGCAGGAATGGTCAAGGTGGTGGCTCCGGTCGAGTTGAGCTCAGAGAACAATTCGGTAATGCAAGTCCAGCGAATGCGAATTCTTGGATACAAATGCTGGCGGGTGCTTCGGCCGCGGTTCCTTGTCCGCGCTCCAAACGCCTCGCGGACCAGGATTGGATATGCAGACATCAGCGCGGACATCAAAAGAGTACACTCCGACGATCGTCCCGGTTGAAACAAATCTGCTCGACGCTCAACTTCGCCAAGTAATTTTCAAGATCATGGGCGCGCCGGCTCCTTTTTGTTGCCGGCCGGCAAATAGCTTCAGCGCACTCAACGAGAGCGTGCACCGCAGCATAGGATGTCACAAGCTAAGCCACGTAGTTGTGCAGATGACGACAGGTGGGTGCCGACAAGTTGCTCGATGAGCAGCTGCCGAGAGATTCACGCAGACCTTCAAGCGCACATGCAAGGGATGAGGTCCAACAGCGTCGCCATCGCAGAGTGGCACAGCGACAAGCGGCTAGCGTGCCCCCCGAAGACGTACCGATAGAAGTACGTGCACAAGTTCTTCATATACCCATCAATTGAGGCCAGATCGGCAAGAGTCCATGGAGTTAGTCTGAAGATCAGCCAGAAAGCCTAGCACAAAAACATATGCATCTTGTACAATTCGTCGAGTATCCGCCCGTCATGTGCTGCCTCGCCAACGCTGAGAATGATGTTCATTATTACCTTTTCAATTCCCTGCTGCAAGCAGCAGGAAGCGCGCTCGACGTCGACTCTCACGCTCAGGAGCGCGAAAGACAGGAGAAAATGCAGTGTCCTGAGAAGCGACGTTCTGCTGCGTTAAAGCAGGAAGTCCGCCATGACAGCTCTGGACATTTTGTGCTCGTGAAAGTACACGTAGGCGCAAAAGTTGTCGATGTTGGCCACGAAGTCTTCGTGAGAAATTACGACGCCACTTTTCAGGCCTGGCAGTTGACCGGCAAAGCTGGCCTTATCTGGCTTGTGCTCGACATGTGGAGGAGCAACACTAGCATCAAACTCATCAGCAGCAGCAGCCCGGCTGTTGGATGCAGGAGTTGTAGCATTCTGCGACCGCCTCGGCCGTCCACGGCGTTGCGACAGACGTCAATGATAGTACCACGTTCTTTTAGGGACAAACGAGACGCCGTCAGGAACTCCCTTCAATGTGATCGAAAAGATAAGCACCAGGTCCCCCCTCCCGCGCCGCTTTGACAGGATGCAGGAGGTGAGCACCAGGTCCAACCCCCCCCCCTTCCCACAACGGACATCAGCGGTTGATCAACAGATGTGAGGATTATTTCCTCTAAATATTCACTACAAGGGATAAGGACGAAGGCCTCCCCTCCCCGGCCCTTTCCGACCAACTCCCCGGGACACATCAACTACCCTGTACTGAGGAAGACGCTGCAGTGTCCCCCCGAGATTCTACAGGTAGCAGACGGTCGGCACAGCAGCCACGAATCGGCTTACCGTTGCTACCCGTCCCTACACGTCGCTACCCGTGGCTACCTGTGGCGTCCCGTGGCTACCCATGGCTACCTGCCAACGGGCACTCTTTTTAGCGGATTACCTGGTCAAAGGACGAGCCACATATCGGACGCGTCGGCACGCTGCAATACTCCCCCCTCAAGCCCTTGGGAACGACCATACTTGCTAACGGTTGGGAGGTATTCGACCCGCCTACTGGTGTCTGACCAACACGCCGCGGCGGCAGCTCCCGCCGACCCGCGAGTAGGGCCAACCGCGCGACGCTTTGAGCGCCGCTCGCCGCCGCCGCCACCGTCTCGGGCTGTTCAGTGGAGCGGATTGGGGCGCACACGGCCACCGTGACTTCGTTCTGAGAGCCTATGGATTGTTTTAAGCCATCTGGCGCCGTTTATCGGCACGACGGTCAATCAAATACTTTGGGACACCCTGCGTGCCTCCTCGCGAGTATGTAATGCATGACCGTGGGCGCCGCCGGGGGACATCTTGGGGACAACCGCAGAGCAGGACAACAGGCACCTGCTCTACGCTCGACCCCCTCGATCACCACCGACGTCACGCCATCCTCATTTCCACCGTGACCACCAGCACCATATTTGTCACCTTCCCCCCGCCCTGCAGCCCCTTTGGCTTGCGCGGGCGGCTTACGTAATCACTAGTAATTTGCGCGCTGCCAAGGTGTGGGTGGTGTAATGTTTGCGGCCTCCGTTCGTGGCCCGACGACGCCTACGTTGCGGCGGCCCCGGCTTGCCTGGCGCAGCCCTCGCGGGCCGCGTGGCTTGATGGGGCGTGGGGGCTGGTGGCGGACGCGTTCCGGGTAGCGGTTGTGACGTCCCCTCCATCTGGTTGATCTTGCTGGCCTACCACTTACGGTTTCTCTGTATTTGATTTTTTGTGGATTTTTCCTTGCTTGATTTCGTGCTTTCCGTCCGTTTTTTCCCATTGGGTTTTTGGGCGGATCGCATCTGTGTGAGGGACTCTCGCTTGCGTTCTGAGTGGAGGGATTTTAGCGTGGGGTGATCTGCCCCGGCGGGGCAGGTGAACGCTGGTACTTGGCCCGCTGGAGGCGGCCCTGAGAGGGGGCTCCCTGGTGGCTCCTGGGGACGTTGTGTGGAGAGCTCTTTGAAGCTTGGCCCGAGGGCCACGCGAGATCATGCTTGTAACACAACGTTGCTTTCAGATCTCCTTCCCCTGGGGATTCAGCCTTTTACCCTAACCTCGGCCTGTGAAATTAGCAACTGTGTGTCGGACTTTCTGGCCCGTTTCTTCTGGTAGGCCTGTTTGGCCTGGCGGTGGCGCCGAAAGCTGACGGGGGCCGCAGGACGGCTGATAACGATGAAGGTGGTGCCTCACCAAAGATCCTCTTCCCCCCCCCCAAAGGGCTGCAGCGGGTGAGTACATGGTCTTCCCTTCCCCCCCCCCCCGGCACACAGGCAATTGCGGATGAGCAGCAGCCCCCCCCCCCTCCCCATTCAGCACCTTGCAACAGGGGAGCAACAGGTTCCCGGCCCCACCCCCCCCTCCAACGTACGTCAGGAATCAACAAACTAGTTCCCCCCTTTCCCCACCAGCTGGATGCAGGCGATGAGCTCCAGGTCCCCCGTCCCCCCCCCCCAACAGGTCGCAGCAGATGAGTACGCGGTCAACCAACAAGTTTCCCCCCTTTCCTCCCCCAACAGGCTGCAGGAACTGAGCAATGTGGTATACAATCGATCTCAACCGGGACCAGAAACACCCTCCTGGGAAAGGGGGAGGTGAATGGGAAGAGGGAAGTACGAGTTGGGCGTTACCTGTTGCCTCACGCGCCTGGCGGCAGGGTCTCCAGAGGTGCACGGTCGTGCACACGGGGAAGAGGGTCGCAAACGCGCAGTCGGTTTTCCCGGGGACGCGGGCCACGGGCGCCCTGCTGTCTTATCTAAAAGCAAGAGGAGGGCGTACCGGCGTTTGGCCCGGTAGCCCCTCTATTGAAGCCGTCAGGAGATATTGGGGGGGAGACCGAGTCTAACCTCGTTGATCTCCCCCAATATCTCCCCTACAGCTACTTCTAATAATTTGCCTCCAAGATATCCCTCACAAATACAAAAAAGCAATCCCTCATGATTCGATCACGGGACGGGCGCGAGACCGGACCCGGCCCTCCGCTTTGGACCCGCTTCGTCCTGCGACCGACAGCCCGCGCCCGCCACCCTCCCGTACGGGTGTGCTCATACCTCCATCTGGGACTCCCGATCGTTGGACGCGATCGTCGAGACCAGGAGTACCAGATACGGTCGTGTACAAATACGAGTGAGACGGTCGGAACAAAAAGCACGTACGAGTAAGCAGGCCGGATAAAGAAGATCACAGCGCGCTCTGCACAGAATTCAATCGCCACTGGGGCGGTGTGAAATTGCCGCGCAAACGTGTCGTCCGACGGGCCAGTATGGATGTGGCGCACAAACCTGCGGTAGACCGTGACGGGAGCAGCGCAGGCAGCCGCCAAAGAAATGGGCGGTGTATTAGCATTCAGTCATACTTAATGTCCTCACGACGTGGACTCATCGCCAGCCCCCACGACTGTTCCGATACCCCTCTCCGTGCCGTCCCTTTCTTCCACCCTGCGCCCGGCCCCCCTGGCCTCCTCCCAAGACTTCCCTTTGGTGCGCCTGCGTCCCACGTCTGGCCTTCCCGGTCCTCCGCCCCCGCATGTCCCCATCCATGACGCCCCTCGTCGCCGGTTTTTTGTCCTCGTCTTCCCCACGTTGCCGTTTCCTACTCACATTCACCGCCGGTCGGCGTCTGTTGCACACTTTCCGCACCGCCGCGCACTCCTCCCCGCGCTACCAATTCCCCTTCACGTTCGCCCGCGGCGGGCGTGCACCATGGCGATGCCGCCGGCGCAGGCGTTTTCCCTCTTGTGCCGCACTGTGGCGGACATCACTGCCAAGAACACGACCAACGGCCACAACATGCCCCTGCTGCTGTTGTTCCGCATCATTATGAGCCAGCGCAACTTGCTGTTTCCCCACACGGCGTCGGAGACACGGGCCCTGGCCAGCTATATGACTTCCAGCTTCCAGTCACCCAAGCTGGACGAAGCGGTTAAGATCTTGGCCGACGCGTTCCGCGTACCGGCGAGTAGCCTGGACGTTACCGCTTGTGTCAAGGTACGTCTGTGGCATGAATTGCGGGCGCCATTTGTGGTTGGTGTGGCCTTGTAATCAGGGATGGGGGAGGGGTGCGTTGCCCGCCGTCGGAGACGATATCGAAGACACGTTCTAACTGTCCGCTGCGACTGTCCTGCTCACGTTTGTGATTTTCGTTCCCGTTCTTTCTTTCATGGTCTCTTTACCTGCCTAGTCGCGGAAGCACGTGCTCAACCAACCGGCTGATCTTCATGTGGACCAGGTCAAGGCAATGCTCAACCCAGAGGCGCGCCAGTGGACGTGGGCAACGCGTAACATGCGACTGCGCGAGTCTCTCGTGTTCGGCAGTCCGCGCGCCGACGCCGCGTGTCCGCGAGGCTTCATGGTGGAGGACATCAACTGCATTCGCGAGGCGGTGGAGAAAGCCAACGAGATGCCAAGCGGTTGCACGCGCGTATTGGGCAACATTCCGGGGTCTCCAGACGGACAGACTACGGTCGTGAGGTTGGAGTGGTCGTGGAAGGACATCCATGAACCGGACGAGGACTTTGACATGGTCCTGCAAGTGTTGCGGTCGCGGTTTTTGGCAGGGCAGACCGAGCTCGTCGCGGTGGACGGTGCCGAAGCGAGCGTCGCTGCGGATCGAGCTGGTGCGCCTGTCGCGGGAGCGGGCCGTCCCCCTGTTGCGTCAGCCGGGACGCGGCGTGGAGTGAAGCGCACAGCGGATGAGGACCCGGTCGTCCCAGTGACCCCGACGGTACGTCGTCTACGTCATCCAAAGGCCGCTGCGCGGTTTGAGAAGACCGTCGCGGCGGCGGCAGCCATGCTCGTCGACGAGGAGCGTCGTGTGTCTGTCGTGCGGGCGCCTTACGTGGTGGGCGAAGTGAAAGCGATCTCGGCATGGCCGCATGGTGGCATCGTGGTCTTTGCCCAGTTCCCGTTCCTGCTGGACCCCTCCTTCAACGAGCAGGGTAAGATGGTGTCTTTGTGTCGCAAGTTGCTGGCATTTGATGTCGGTGGTTCGTACGAGGTCATGTTCGGTCCTAAGAGCTTAGCCCGCTCCACATCGGTGGTGGGGGGCGCCAATGGCACGGAGCCGTTGCTGGCCGCTTCAGGTGTGGCGCCGACGGCGGTGCAAGCTGGGGCGACTGCAGGTGTTGAGGGTGCCGCGAGTGATGCAGATGCTGCGCCCAGTGCTACGGGCCCAGTGGGTGCAACGGGCGCTGCGGGTGCTGAAAGCTCTGTGGGCACTGCGGGCGTCGTGGAATCCGTGGGTCCTACGGGCGCTGCGGGTGCTGCTAGTCCTGTGGCCGCTGGGGGTGCTGGGGGTGCTGGGGGTGCTGTGTGTGCTGTGGGTCCTACGGGTGCGTCGCGGGCGTCGCGAGTGGGGCGGACGCCGCGGGCACCTCGGGGGGTGCGCGCGGGTCGCGCGGGTCGCGCAACAAAAGCGTGTGCAAAGGCCTCTACACGCGCGTTCGGCGGCGTCGTCGCTGAGAAGGCTTCGAGTGGGCCGGGTGCGGCTCGCGCTGTCGTCGCTCCCGGCATCTCGGTTGTGGCGGGCGCTGCAGGCACGTCGGGTGCGGCCGGCGCTGCAGTTGTCGCAAGCAGCTCGGGTGCGGCTGACTCTGCGGTTGCCGCAGGCAGCTCGGGTGCGGCGGGCGCTGCCGGCGCTGTGGGCGGGTCGGGTGTGTCGCGCGCTGCCGTTGCTGAGGGCAGCTCTGGTGCGGTTGGTGCTGCGGGCGGGTCGAGTGCGGCTGCAGCTGCTATCGCACCTGGCGGTGCGGGCGGGTCGGACGCGGCTGGTCCGTCGGGGACCGCTGGTGTTCCGAACGCGATCGGTGCTTTTGGGACTTTTGGCGTGCTTGGGGCGGCGGGTACGGCAGGTGCGGAGGTTGCAACTGGTGCGGGAGGTAGGGAGACGGGAAGCAACCGTGGCGCCAAGTTTAATGGAGGTATGGGGGGGATGGTGGTGCCCCCTGGTGCTTCGCCGACTGCCCCGCAAGTGCCGATGGAGTACACGCCGCTGGGTGTTGACCTGCAGCGGCACTTCGAGCGCGTCATCCGGAACGGTCACGTGGCAGGCGGACCTGCTGAGGGCGAGCTTGTCGGGTGGTCCATCGTTGCGCAGTCTGTGCCTACGGACTTCTCCATTCGCTGTGTGTTTTCAAGCACCATGGAACTGGGTCGGTCGCAGAACGTGCCGTGTGGGTCGCATCGTTCGAACAACTTTGTCACCGCCGCGTACCCGGCGAGGGACCCGATGGAGATGGACTTTGAGGAGCTCAACTCAGCGCACGAGTCTGTTGCTAGAGTGCGTGTCTGCCAATGAGATGGTCGGGCGGGGGGGGGGGGGGGGGGGGGGGGGCCCGGGGGGGGGGGGGGGGCACGTGGCCATGCTTCGCGAGGTTGTGTTTGTATCTTGCCTTGTTGGCCGCGAGGAGGGCGTGTGGTTTGTAAGGGCAGCTGTGTTTTTTGTTTGCATCCTGCCTAGTTGGCCGCGAGCAGGGCGTGTGGCTTTTGAGGTCAGCTGTTAATAGTTTGACAGCAACCACATGACGGGCGGGCAAACGCGAACTGCAAGACACGTGCGACACCCTGCCCGCGGTTATTATACAGCAACTGGGCCCTGCCGCCCCCCCGCCATCCGTGGGGGCGTGGGGGCTGTGGGCGCGGCGCCGTCGTGGCGGCTGCCGCCACCCTTTTCCTGACCAGGCCCGACGGCTGGGACATGCCTAGCCGGCGGCTGCATGGCCGGTGGCGCTGCCATTCTCCCGTGAGGCGCCATCGTGCGTGACGCCAGCAACTCTGTGGGCGCTCACTACATTTCTGTTAGCCGGGCGCGTCCATGCGCAAGCCGCGACGACCCGCCACATGCCTTCTCGGCGGGGCGCGCGCTTCTGCCACCTCCCGCGGCTGCGTGGGCCACAGCCCACGGCCAGAAGCCGCCGTCGTCCCTACGCTTCCCTCCTCCCGCCCTCTTTCTTTCGCGCGGCACCCCCACTACACAGCCGCTCCCCAGCTCCGGGTCACCCCCCCCCCCCCCCCCCCCCCCCAGGCCCCCCGCCCTACCAGCTCGGCCATGTCAAACCCCCCCCTTCCCCCTCGCCTTGGTCCACTACAGCAGCACAGTGTGGCCGACCGCCAGGATGACCTTCGCCCCGACAGGGGCGAGAAGCCGCAGCGTTCAACTTCACATCGGTGGCGGTTGCCGCCATCTTGCAAACGCACCCGCCCCCCCTCGCCGCACTCATCCGCACGCACATCACGTTCACCCCCATGTCATTGTCAGCTGGTACCGGCGACAGGCGTGTCCATCCCCGTGGCCTTGACCGGGTACCGTGTGTACGGCCTGGGTGCACCAAAGGAGTCTTTGAACATTGGTAGTTGATGTGTGGATGGGTGTATAGCCCCGCGTCATGGTCGTCTCCAGTGCCGCCAAACACCACAGTCGCCTCGGCTGTCGCGGGTCATCCACATGAGTTGGACTCCCGGCCATTTGGTTGCAATGCCAGCCGCGATGGGAGTCGTGAGGCGTCTAGGTGCACGCGGCGAGGCCCCCGTCGGCATGTGGGTCGTAGAGCGCCAATGGTGGGGCGTAGGCGGTGGACGCGGCCAAGGGGGTGGCTGTGGGTAGGTGGTCTAAGACAGTGGCGTCGTGTGGGGGTGGTCTGTGTGTCCATCGAGGTTCGTCGCTGTCTCGTCAAGCCAGTTCCTTGTTCGGATGTGTGCCGCGGCGCAACAAGAGTGTGGAGCATTGTTCGGCAGAGCAACCAAAATGCTGTACGATGGGAACGAGCGACACACTTAATGTGTGGAGTGTTGCACTGGCAAACACTTCCGCGTAGAATTCGCGTCGCGCCATGTTATCCAAACATGGATCTGCATTTTTTCGCTGCACTCGGATGCCGGAAACGTGCACCGCCGCGATTTCGACCTTCGTCGGGCGAGGCGCCGAGAGGGCCAAATGTCGGCCCAAACACGCTTTTGCACGTGCATGCATCGGCAATCGGCGAAAATAAGGTACAGGGTGATAGATCCATTGCGCAGCCAGCCCAGCCGCAGTTGTGGGCGACCACTGCAGGCAAGTGGCCCCCACGGGATCACCTGACCCCGTGGAACCGCGGTGGCCCCCCATAGCTGCGGACGTATTTGGGGAGAAAGTACCACTGACGAGATCTACAGGTTAGACCCCCTCGGGAAATGTCCGACCTGCTCGGCAACGCAAAGGAAAATCCAAGATTGACCGGCACGAAAGCATCACAGCACCTCAAGAAAGCCGTCAAAATATCCGATAGGAGCTCTCGTCGTCCAGTTCGAATTCAATACATATCGATAGCGGATGTAAGATAGTGCGCTGCTGTGAGTGGTCAAGAGCTCTGATTCAATAGTGGCCAAGACCTATCCACCGTTCTTCCGCGCCAATGCGAATCCAATCGACATCGCGATAGGTGGACGACTCGTGGCCACGATCCATGGAGAACTTGAGAGCGATCATTAGCCACGTCTCTCGGGCTCGAGTGGATATGAGGTCCTCTCGCGTAGGGCTGAAGAACTGGCGGCCGCAAGTTGTTTTTTTCTCTACCTATCCGTCCCACACCATACCGCCCCCCGCACCCCCCTGATCACATATACACCCCACCCCGTCCGATGGGTTGACGGGGGAAGCGGCATGGTGCGACTACCACAGTCCTCTCACCCACTCGTCGCAACGCACGTTGCCCTCGTCACACAAAATCAATGCACACAATAACAACGGCGCTGTGAAGCAGATTACCAAACCATACCATGCGTGTGTCATGCACTTATCGCCCCCGAGAAGGGCAGACACGACCAGGTACAACCAGCATGCCACGGACGAGAAGCAACAGCAACCGGAACACCCCAACAACACAAACAGGCCATGTGTCAGTGTTCATCCAATGTCAGGACGTCCACACCCACCGTGCGCCCCACCGCAACCCGCCTGCCGCAACTGCACGGACCCCAAAGCACTGACAGCGTCACACGAGTCACCAAAGTGACGCTCTCTCCCCCGTGCTATTGCACAATGTCCTCTCCCTTCAAGTCACGCACGTGCATACAATGCAACAGTCAAAGGAAGGGCTCGTACGTCGTACGCTCGTCCAGGCGTGGCGGGCGTGCAAGGGAAGCGGGGTGACTAACACGGCACAGAGATAGGACCCGGGGGCGGGCGGGGCGCAGAGAGGGAGCGACGACTGCCCGACTGGAGGGACGCGCGCCGCCTGGGTCGGCATGTGGGCTGCACTCCGGGCCCAAAGAGCGCGCGCACCGCAGCCCGGTCCAACGGGAAGTCTCCCGCGCGACGGCTCGACGTGCTGACAATTCTAATTGTGCATCCGACTGTGAACTGTACGGATTTGTCGCGCCACCCAGGCTACTTTATTCAGTCAACTTCTCCAGCGAAAGCAATCGTCGTGCAGGTTTCCTGCGCGCACATGGCTTCCACTGCTGGCACTTTTCGTGCCGGCTCGGCAGCGCCGTCGCCCTCCTCGACTGCCATTCGTAGGTTGCTACAGCGGGCCTGTACAATCTCTGTGACGGCTACGTCGCTGATAACTTCGTGGCGGACTGCCTCGATGGCGAGCGTGTGGCCGGCGCTCCCGCGTCCGTGTCCATGGCTCGTCGGCACTCCCGAACATGTACCGGTCCGATAGGTAGCAGCGGCCACCATCGACGGGTGTTTTGCACTGTTCTTTGTTTCAAGAACTGCCGCCGCGGCCTCTGGCAGTCGGTTTAGTCTCGTCAACCTGCTGGCCACTGGCGACGTCCTTGTTGGGCGCCTTTACCAACTGTTCGCCTGTTGGGTGACGACGTCAAAGGCTGCTGAGACGTCGAGAAAGCCCTCGTGCCAGTGGACCTCGCCTGCAGGACCTCTGCGGGTGCGTACTACGTTGAAATGCTGTGTGTTGAGGGTCAGGGATTGGCAGGAGAGGGTGTCGTAACAAAACGGAACTCTTGATGACCTATTTGCCGGGTGTACCGCTCCGTCCTGGCCAGGGAGTAAGCGCGCTCTTCCGTGGGCCCCCACGTTGTTTTGTGTACCGCACTGTGGTACCAGCTCACGCCGAATAGGATCACACACAGAGGACAGGTACGAACAAAAGCAGAACTTCTCCACGACACAGTATCTAACCGAAGTTGAACGCGTACTCCAGGAAGTACACACTGCACAAACAAGAGACGGCGTCCGCTTCATAGCAGTCCACAACCAGCACGTGGCGGGTTGTCACATGCCACCGTACGACGTGCCATAGGGAAGAAACAACTCCTCGCCTTGACGAATGCGCCTCGTCATCACAAGGACGACAACATCAGCCCGTACCAGCTCGTCAAAGGTGGTCACAGGAAACTTGTTATGAGTGAGGCGAACGTTCTTCTTACGCCTGGCTGCGGCCGCAGTTGTACCTCCTGAGCCACGCGTTCTGTTGCGCCGTGCGTCTTTGACCTTTCCAGCGGCGCAGACAGAGGATGGCACAACACACACAGGGCAATTCGACGACCGGCCGCACGGGCAAAACTCATAGCAGCGCTTGGTCGCCACGCCCGGGTGCGCCCGGAAGGATTGCCCCGGCCGCCACTCAGTCACGTCCCAGAACTCACGGCTCGTGCATATCTCAGTCGTGTTGTTGAGCCAGAACTTGGCCGTGGTGAATGCCACGCCAGAGCCGTACAACTTGTTCTGGTGCTCCTCCACATGCGAAGTAGCGGCGGCATACATGCCCTCATAAAGAAGAGGACCCAAGAAGGGAAAAATGCGCTCGCCCTTGGCAAAGTCTCGCAGGGCAAACACCCCAAGACCTGCTCTGGAATGGTAGATGCGCGGATCTCGACGTCATCGCCTGCTGCGTCGGCGGCGAGCATGGCGTCAGTGCTGGCGTGCTCAAAAAAAGCCGTCGCAGACGAGGGCCAGTTGCCCAACAAAACGTGGTGTAGCTCAGTGTGGACGCCGGCAGCCGACGCGCCGTTCAGCTTCAACAGCGCGTCCATTACGTTGTACGACACGCACGTGTGCGCAGGCTGGGAAGAATGCTGCTTCCACAACATCTCCGGCTGAGACGTGCTCGGCGGGATGTCCGGCGGCAGACCTTGTGACGCAGAACAAAAGAGCGTAAGCGGAAGGGGACACACAATCAGGAACGCGGAAAGGGTACAGCGGCGTCTACCACCAGAGAAGCGTCAGAGATGAGTCTGGCGGCTAGACGGGGATGCCTGCGACCGGGTGCTCACCGGTGAGTTATCCATGGAGCGGTAGCGTACGCCAGGCGCAAGACTGTCCTGGTACGCACACCTCTCCGTGAATGTCGGCGGCCTCCCGTTCAAGATTGGCATGGTGCCAAACATCAAAGGAGAGTCAGGCTCGGCGCACGTACACGGCATACCTGCACCAAGTGGCGTGTCTCGAGGAGATTCCTCGTCCGCTGCGGTCTCAGCGTGATTGACGCCCACGTCAGGTACCGCACGTTCAGTCGTGGTCGCCAAACCGTCAATGTTATTCGTCGCGCCACCAGCAGACTCGGCGGCATCCAAACGCTCATTCCGGCGTGCACGTGCGGGCACGCCCGGCACCACGACGGGTATCGTGATGCCCCGGACGGCGGCAGCCCTAGATGCCGTCTGTTCCGCGTCGGAACTTCGCCGCTCGCCAGAGAGGCCGTCCGCAACCACCAAGGCTGTCACGGGCGGGTCGTCGTGCCAGTTCACCTCCGCTGACGGCGCGGATGAAGGCAAGAAAGGGGCGCCCACGACACGCTGCTGCCGCGCATGCTTGGCGCCCACTGACGAGACCTCCCCGCTCGGCTCCACAGCGGTCGAGTGACGTTAGCTGCCATCCTCAGTATTGAGGGCCGAGTTGACCTCTCCATTGGCCGGCCGTCCCAGCGCCGAATGTTCACCCCTAGGTTGCATGGCTGAGGCCGCGGGGCTCGGTCCAGCTGTCCATGAGCTGACGTCGCCGGCAGCCCTCTTCATCACCAGCACGACCGCGGATCGTGATGGGCAGTTCAACCAAGAACCGGGGTCCCGTCGACCGTGGCAGCCCGCGCCTGCACCACAAAACAGTGACCCAGGCCCTTACGCCCCCGCGTACAAACACCGCGCCCAACCCCCTGAAGCGCCTGATGCAGGCCGCGGGACGGGTAGGTCCCACGCGGCGACACGACCAGGTCCCTCGCCGTGGCGCGGAGGAGTCCCACGCCGTGGTGCGGACAAGTTCCACGCCTCGGCACGGACAGGTCCCACGCCGCGGCACAGGGGTTCACCCAGTCGGCCACACCCTCCGACCGACCTGCTGCTCGCTAGTAAGGTGCGCGTGGTCCTAACGCTTGGGAGAGCGCGCGCCCCCATCTGAAGTGCCCCACATATTGTTGCTCCTGGCGCCGGTCAACGTAGGCCCCGACAGGGGCCTCAAGGGCACATGGTGGTGCACCGGGCTTGGCGGGAACGTCCTCGGTCCGCTGCTGAAGAGAGCACCGCACCAACGACAGACGAGGACGTGACGGAAGCGGCATTGTAGCAAAGATGCGCACAACGCCGCCTTCCGCCAAAATGAATACCACAGAGCGTGTGACGCCCCAGGAGCGTCCGTAGAACGGGCAATGCAGCACGGGCCGACGCGCCACGGCGCAAGTGCACCGCACATGGTCCCAAGAAGCCCCCGTAGAGAGTATGCCACAGACCAAACGCCCATCGTCGCCAGCCGCGGAACGCGTGCCGAAGACGTTCGCTCAGCGCAGGACGCCCAAGCAGGCTGCGGCGCCAAAGTGTCACGGCCTGCGGGACAATGCAGCGCAATGGCAGCCCACGTCCCATTCCAGCATGGCCGGAGCTCCTCGGTGGAATTTGATGCGGATGACCTGAGCAAGAAGCTTAATTGGGCACAAGAAGTTTCCGAAGGTAGTGAAGAGAAGTCGCCACAGACTCTTGGCCATGAGATGATAACACTCCGCCGTTGCGACCGAGCCACGCAGCCGTAGCGCGCGCGCACTACGCGTACGACGTCGGTGTTGCTGCCACCGCCCCCCAGGCTTGTTGGCTGCCTCTCCCAGTAGCATCCGCCTTTTCTGCCCTCACTTTCACCGGTCATCCTTCCGCCACCACTGGTCGCGCTGTCGCCATACCCGCCATCTCTGCCAGGCCCTGTCGCGACCGCTACAGACGGCCCCGCCCCGGCCGCCGAAGGCGCCGTCGCAGCTGCCACAAGCTGTTTGTCAGATGGCGGCGCAACGGCAGCACTCAGCGCGGACGTCTCTCTTTGCTGTAGTCGACGCCGCCGCCGTCGCTGGCTCCGTCGCAAGTGCAGGCACCGGCCCCGCTTGTGTGGTTTCAGTTGCTGTCGCTGCCATGGCCGCCGTCCGCGCTGCCAAGGGCAAGTTGCATTCTGGAGGTACGGCCATTGCACCCGGTGCCGTACTTTTTTCACTCTCGTCTCCGCCGACGGCATCGCCGGCGGCGTCGCTGTCGCCGTCGTCGTCGTCGTCGCCGGCGCCGTCGCTGCGCCGTTGCCATCAGGAGATTTTTTTTGCTGGCGGCACGAGCACAGCAGGTGGCGTCCTCCTCTGCTCTCGCTCGTCCTGCTGGTGGCGGCGTCGCCGGCGGCGTCGCCAGCACTGACCAGGTCGGTGCGGTCCCTGTCGCTGTCTCTGCCAACGTCGCCATGACCGCTGCCACCGGCGTGTTGATTGCTCGCGGCCCGACTGCAGCACCCGGTCTTTACTGTGTAGGGTGTCTCCCTTGCGGCTGCTACGTCTTCTTTCGCTTTTGCGGCAACAAGTCACGGAGGAGGTGCCTGTTGATGTCAGCGTGACCGCCACCGCTTTTGTTCGCGGGCATTTCTACGTGCCACGGCCGCCGCGACAGGCAGTGTGTCAAGCACTGTGGCTGTCGTGGCGTTCACCAATAAGCGCTGCCCCCGCTGTGACGGCGACGCGTACAAGTGCTGCTGCGCTAGCTTGAATTTTTTTGCAAGCGTGCCAGTCTTTCCGGCTGTTCTTGGCGCTTGCTCTGGTCGACCGCCGCCGTTCTTGCAGCGATGGCCCCCTCTTCCCCCCCTACGAGCCAGCCGCCAAGTGCCAGAGCTCAGCCTGATTGCCCGCCAGCTGACATTGAGGGTGGTGGCACCGAAGGATCTGACGCTGGGGGGCCTCGCCCGCGTCGCACAGTACGAGTGGCCGACCTTGATAAGGTCTTGTCAGAGTTGAAGCGGCTGGGCCAGCATTGTGATGAGCTGGAGCGCGGGGTGGAGCAGTCTATGGCCACCGTTGCGTCATCGCGCCAGTCTTTGAATTGCATCCGTGCCCTGCAGCAAGTAGCCGTTCAAGAGCAGTACCCGCTCGGGCGCGTCCTTCAGCGTCGGCTCTCCACTCGCCTGATTGAACGCCTCCATCAGGTTTGAACCGGTCGCGGGATGGTGCTAGCTAGCGCGAGAGCAGAGCCAAGAACGTCCTCAAGCTGGACGCCGACGCTGACCGCCGGTCGATGGACGAGCTGGTAAAAATGCTCTGTTTGTCTTTCACGCTGCCTGGACCTGGGAGGCGCGAGCAAGCCTCTCGTCACGTCCAGATCTCATCCGCCACGCGTCTGTTGGACGCCTTGGGACTGTCAGAAAATCTGCGGCAGTGGGCCATGGCGCGGTCATTCACGAGGGTCAGTGATGGCTCGACGCCAGGGCGCGTCATTGCCGAGAGGTTTGACGATGACGACGGGACGTTGTGGTTCATATTTCAGCGGCAGGCGAATGGAGACGTGCGCGTGGCTCGTCGCGAAACGGAGGAGTTCGACATTCAGCGACGGCGGTTTGTTTATGCTCTTCGGAACACCACAATATCTTCTGTCGAGTTGCCGGGGCTACCTGCAATGTGCCCTGCGTATCTGCGGTGGTGGCCCTCTACGGCAGCCGCGCTGATGATTCAAGACGATGGACTTGCCTGCGGCCGCGTTTCCCTGTCCTTTCCTTGCTGCGTCATCGAGCTTGGCTCTGAAAAGGTTCTTCGGGTTCTTCAAGAAGAACAGGTCTGGCAGCAGTCTCCGTGCGACTGATGCCAGTGGGACGACGCCAGGTGCCAGTGAACGGCCGTAGAGGGTCGATCAGTTTTTTAATTGCCGCAGCCGGAGAGCCACGGAGAGGTACTACGGAAGCGAGGCTGCGAGGGGATGGGGAGTCGCTTTTCGATTGACGGATTGACCTGAGAACGCAGTGGTTCATGACCCAAAACCACTGCGGCTTGTAACTGGGTGTGACGAGGTCCGCTGCGCACGTATTTTTGAGGCATTTTGCGTCAGACACGTGCACGCGGCGCGCTGTATGATCAATCAACTGATAGCATACCACCCCATGTTACTCATCATTGTCTCTCTCAGGCCAGGCACGCGCAGCTAATCACAAACTTCTTGTGCGACCCGACGTGCGCATCAGCTTCGTAGACATGCTGGATCCAGACAAGCCAAAGCGACAGCCAGGCGCACCATGCAGCCGATATGTGCACAGCGTGCTTGGTCAGTTGGCTGCAGGGCCCATCATGTTGCTCGTCTTGGCAACCTGAACATAATCACCTACAAAAACGCTGATGTCCGCCCAAACCCTGACAGTTGTCCCGTCCGCGCAGCGGCAGAGCCAGCCGTCGCGCGCACCTTGACGAAGATTCTCAGTGATGGCCTCAAGAACGCAGTCCGAGTCCACACCCGACGGGGTAACACTAATGGTGCCAGCTGCATGACTGCTGCACCGGTCACGGAACAACCAGGACGCGTAGGACATGTACACGCCGCCTAAGCTGACCTCCTTGCCGGCTTGGGTTCCAAACCCGTCCGAGTACACGCACAAACTCACGATAAGTTATGCCTTGTCACCCGTCCGGTCCCACATCTTCCGGCGGGTCGATGGCGCGTCAACGTCGACTTCTTGCGCCGGGTCTGCGGCTGCAGCGTCATCGCCACCCCCCGGGCCCGATGGCAGACCAGCAGAACCGACGCGGCGAAGTTCCAACACCTCCTCCACACCATTCCCAGTCGTGTGCCACGTCAAAAGCGGCAGAGACGCAGCGTTTCAGTGCCTGCAAACAAAGTATCCAGCAGTCTCAGGCTGGTTGACGACGTTGTCGCACTCGACAACAAAGTCACCAGCGTGCGCCACCTGGTCGCGTGGCAGTCCTGATTGCGATGCAGCAAAGAAGGCTCGTTTAATCTTGATGTTACTCAGCGACCGGCCGCCCGCAAAACTGGCGCTGACGTGGTTTCCCACGGAGAACTGCCTCCCCCCGAGGATGAACTGCCGCAAAAACCGCCCCGTCATCAGCACGGATGCCCGGTCCTGGAACATGGGAGAGTCAACAAACTCCGGGTGCAGCGACCTGTCCAGCTCGGTTTGCTCGTCAACCTTCTTAAACAACTCAAATGTCGCGTCAAACAACAGATCACGACGCACGTGCTTGCTCGGAGCAATGTATCGTACGTTGAAGACTTTCCCAGTAGGCAAATGTCGCGTGGAAAGAGTTCGAGTTGGTAGCAGCCACGAGGCATGCACGACTGGCGAGATGTTGTATCGGATGGTGTTGGCGGCAGGAAGGGGTCCCGGTGACCTAATGTTCATCCCGGCGCGGACAACCTCGTACAGCTCCTCAGTACCACGGCATTGCCCTCGACGCAGCAGGTAAGCATCAAGGTGCTCCGCAACTTTGAACGGCATCGGTAGTGGTAGAACTGGCAGCTGCCCAATTGGCCCACGACGAGCACCAAGCGCGGGCTCCTCCACCAGCATGTTGCCCTCCGGCTCGCCACCAGCACTTGGTGACGCCATGAAGTACTCCGGCAACACGTCAGCTTCCAAGGCAGTGGTGTTGCTCTCATGTCCGGTGCTTTTACCGCCTCCAAGCTGCTGGTCTATTGCTCAACGCTTACGTCCCCTACAGAGTCTTCTGCTGCATTGAATGTATCGACTTCACGTTCTTCAGCCGAATCGCGACCACTTGGAGTGCTACAGGAGTCACACAGATCCGTGTCCGTCGTTCTGGCAGCCTCTTTGCTCCCGTCGTCGTCATCCGAGATATAACGTGACGAGACTACTGGTTCTTGCTCTGGAGGGGCGGCGCCTTGAGGCTCCCCATGTGTTCCGACCGCAGGTTGAGCAGCAGCCGACTCGTGCTGTCCAGCCGCACAACGCCGACGTAAAGCATCACAGGAGGCACGCCGAGACCTTCGGGCGGCGAGCTCCACGAACCTCCAACACCGCAAGCGCCCCATCGCGGGCCAGTAGGTTGGTTGGCTCCCTGTGGCCTACGGCCGCGTGCGTCGCAATAGGACGAACTCGTCTGCAGCCAGTGGGGGCAGCGCCAGAGCGACAGCGCTCAAGTGTTGCGTGTAGCCGGAAGGTAAAGTTGGGGTCAAGTCGGTGCTGCAGCCGGTCGGCGCTCTCCAGCAGTAGACCCCTGCAGGTGAGGCGACTGTCGAGACGGCTCTCGGGTGGAGGGGAGCGCCGGAACAGCAAGAGCACACGCTGGGTGCCGGCCACCCCCTGCCCTCCTTGCCGCTGCCGCGACGGGGACAACCGGCACGGGCGGCGGCGGCACGGTGGCGCACCCGACGCCTGCCGTTACCGAGGCGATGTCGCCCCGTTCCCCACCGCGTTCGTCGACGCGCTCCGCGGCGGCTTCGCGGCCGCGCTCGCCGCGCTGCGGCTACGGCCGTGGCAGGCGAGCGGCTGGGCGGCGCTCGAGCTACAACCGCCGCCGCCGCTACCGCCCTCAGTCGCCTGCCTTGCTCCACATGTCAATGCATCGAAGAGGGTACCAGAACCTCGCCGGGTCGTCCATGTCGGATCCATAGTCAGCATGATGTGATGTGCACCGACCTGCCTCAGACGCGAGAAGTGCAGCAGCTGTCCCAGGCCATCGGCACGTTGCGCTCCGTGCCGATTCTTGTTGAAAGCAGGTCGGTGGTCGCAGTGGGTGATCGGCACGAAGTTTCGTGCCGAGAAGACGGTTTTATGCCAAATCGTCTTGCACAGGCGATCCAAACAGAGTTCGGACTCTGATTGGCTCACGGTCCTTGTTAACAGGCCCCAGCGTGGGCCCGAAACCGGGGCGCTCACACCATGCAGTGGCCGCCCGCTCCTGTCGCGAAGCAAAAGGGGGCGGTCAGCCCATGACATCATCGAGCCGAGCGGGCGCCGAATGGTGGAAGACGCGGCTGTTCGTCACGCGCGCGTGCGCCTTGTGGTCGGTTCACCGGTACCGCATGGGTCCCACTCGGGCCGCAAAACAAGCGGCATGGACGGGGCGCTGCTAGCGACTGCGGCACAGTATCGGACAATGCCTGCGGGCTACGCTGTATGGTCTATCTCTGCGTGTGAGGTTTCCACTTCTCCTCCGCCCAGACCTTTGCTCGGGCGACGGCATTCGCGCGCAAGTCTGCGCAGTTGTGCGGCGTTGGCGGCAGGCTGAGTTTTCGAGTTCGCCAGTCTGGCGACCTGCTCGCGAGGGCGCCGTCTGTGGCGACCGGGACGGATGCAAGGGCGATCAAGAGGATGTCGCTGTTGGTGGAAGTCGCTTCCGTGTCGCTGTACCTAACCGGCGGGGGGGAGAAGACGCCAACGCCCCCCACCGCGGAGCGGCTGGTCACTGTAGCATCCATTATCCTAGCGTCCGCCACGGCACCGACGTAGACGGCGCCAGCCATGCCGATGCCCGCCGCAAACCCCGCCCCCTATCGGCGGTGCCGGTTGCCTTGGAAGACGCCGGTAACAACGCGGACGACCGCGACGACGGGGCCAATTTTGTGCATCGTGGACAATATGTTGGCTCCTCCATTGTGGGTCGGCTGCCCACTCCCTCTCGTGCTTGCGAGAACGGTGCTATGTGCGGCCAAAAAGCGTGAGGTATTCGGGACATTGGAGCTGCTTCGTGAGACGCTGCTGCCAAGCGGCTGCTGGCATGTTTGAGTGGCAGGTATGTCTAGAGTGTTTAAGCGTTCGTGCTGCTCGCTTGGCGTGGGTAGCGGGGCTGGTGTGCTTGGGTCTGCGGGCGTGACGTATTCTGGCGCGATGGGGGGACTTTCCATCGTGCATTGATGTGAGGATATCATCACATGACACGATAACATACCGAGGCACATCGCGGGCCTCGGACGTGCAGACATGGGAAATAGGTGTTGTTAGTCCAGGATTGATCTCTAGCTCCTCAGCAGTTGTCTGAGTGCACCACTCAGGCGCGGCGCCCCCCGGCCAACCCATGCCCGTGTCTTCCACGTCTTTTGCTGCCTTCACCACGTCCGCGCTTTTTTTGCCGCGCTATCTGCGAGCCCAACGTCGCGCGCTCCCTCAACCTGTACATCCCCGTAGTACTGTGAGGCACCACCCACACACGGGCAGCCCTCAACGTACTGGTGCCGGTGTCAGCAACCCGTGCAAGCCAATGAGGATGCCGGGCGCGGGGAAGGTGACGGGTGGGGTGACGGTGATAAGGGTGGGGAAGAGCATGGGCGTGACGTCGGTGAGGGTCGAGGGGGTCGAGGGTAAAGGACGTCTTTGTGTCTCTGTCTGTGGTGGTCCCCCCAAGGTCTTTACCGGTGGCGCCCACACTCACGCATTATATACCCCCAGGGGGGCACCCAGGGTGCCCCAAAGCATGCGATTGCCCGTCGTGCCGGTGGACGGCACCAAAGCTCTCAAAACAAAGCATGGGCTCTCAGAACAAAGCAAGCGTGGGCGTGTGCGCCCCAAGGCGCCCCACCAGAAAGCCCCAAACGGGGGGGGGACGGTGTGCGGCGCTCGTAGCGCCGCGCGGCTGGCCTCACGCGCCATTCGACCCGAAAAGCCTCACAGGCGTATAAGCAGACGCCAGTCTTCGAGTCGAATATCTCCCGTGGGTCAGCCAGTCTTGTCGCTCCCATTGGTCCACGGAAAGATTGTTCCGGCTTGCTGACGCGTCAGAGATGTGGCTCGTCTTTTGGTCCGTTAGTCCGTTGATCCGTTCGAGACTGTACCCGTCGGCAGATGAGTCAGGGTAGTGACGGTTAGCCAATCCGCGGCTCCCGTGCTGACCGTCCGTTAGTAGTAGATTATCGGACGGACACCGCGGCATGCCCCAGATTACCTTGGAGTTGATGCGTCTTGGAACGAGTTGGCTGAGAAGGACAGGGAAGGAGATGCCCCAGTCCGTATCCCCTAGGCTCCAGTCTTGGGGATTTAAGGGGCATATCCTTACACCTCCCCCCCTTAGGACGCGCGTCGCAGGAAAGCGTCCAACACTTCAGGTGCGTTCGCAAGGTCTTGCTTGGTCAGCCAGGAGTTTTCGCTGACGTCACAGCCTTTCCACTTGACCAGGTACTGTAGTCGTCCACGGCGCTTTCGTGACCTTATGATGAAGTCGACATCGTACTCGACAGAACCGTCCGGAAATGCCACCAGAGGCGGAACGGGAGGAAGTCGGCCATACGGATCAGCGCGGTACGGCTTCAGCAAGCTCGCATGAAAGGCGCTGTGAACCTTGCGATCGAGCACCGCTTGGGGAAGATCCAGGCGGAACGTCACATCATTGATGCTCTCAGTGACGCGGTACGGTCCCGAGTACTTGGGCATCAGCTTGCGAGCGCCTTGAAAGGCATCAGGCATAAGGTGTTTGGTACTTAGTAGCATCAGACCGTCCACGGCGATCTTGCAACGTCGGCGATGGCGATTTGCGTACGCCGAGCGCGCCTCATTTGCACTCTCGATGGCTGAGATGGCAGTCTCTTGAGCATGTTGGAGACCGCTTAGCCAGTCAGACACTGCAGGCATGCTTGACTCTGAGTTTTCGAGGATGTCCATTGGTACCGTCTTAGGTTCGAATCCGTAGTTCAGGAAGAAAGGGGAGTACGTTGTAACAGCATTTAGCGACCGGTTGTAGGCTACTTCGGCAGCAACCAGAAGAAGGTCCCAATCGCCTTGGTGATGGTTGACAAAGTTTCGCAGGATTTCTTCGATCTTCTTGTTCATGATCTCAGTTTGTCCGTCGGTTTGCGGGTGGTACGCTGAAGAGGCCTTGATCTTGACCTTGAGAATCTCCGTGAGCGACTGCCAGAAGTTGGAGAAGAAAATGCGGTCCCTGTCGCAGACAACATCAGCTGGAAGTCCGTGGTGTCGATAGACGTGATCGTGATAGAGCTGAGCTGCAACTGGCGCCGTACAGTCTGGCTTCATAGGGGCGAGGCGAATCATCTTGGAGAGGCGGTCGACAACGAAGTGAATCCCGTTGTGACCTCTTGGAGTCAGAGGAAGAGGCGTGACAAAGTCCATGGAGACACTTGCCCATCGTTGGCTCGGGGGGTCCCGGGGTTTGAGGTGACCCAGAGGTGAGTGGGTGCTAGCCTTGTTCCGCTGGCACAAATCACATGTTTGTACGTATCTTTGGATGTCTTTCCGCATTGTCTTCCAGTAGTACTTGGAGAAGATGGCCTTGGTTGTTTTTTTGACTCCCATGTGCCCTTGGCACGGGACATCATGGTAGTCGTGGAGTAGTCTTTGGCGTAGAGTACCGACGGGGATACACGTACGGTCACCTCGTTTCAACAACCTCATGTGTAGCCGGTAGGGAGATACCGGGTCTTTGACTAGGTCGGTAAACTCGGGGTCCGCGTCGTACTCTTGTCTTAAGGTGGCAAGGTCTTGATCACTTTGGTTGATGGTCATGAGGTTGTTGATTTCAGTTTTCTTGCGGAGTTCTTCAATGGTCTTGGTCAGCACGTGACTAAGAAGGTCTTGATTGCGGGCGTGCTGGTCGGGAGCATCTTGTGGCTGCCTGGAAAGGGCATCAGCCACGGGGTTCGAAGTGCCCTTGATTGGGACAATCTTGAACTGGAACTGGTCCAGACAGTCCAGCCACTTGACTTGGCGATCGTTGAGCTTCTCTTGGGTGCTTAGGTATCTCAGGGATTCATGGTCGGTGTGGACCTCAAAGGGTCTTCCGTAGAAATAGCAGCGCCAATTCCGGATAGCTTGTACGACTGCAAGCAATTCTCTCTCACGAATGCTGTAGCGCTGCTCGTGGATGTTGAAGGTTAACGACAAGTACGCCACTGGACGCCGTCCGCGTCCATCATCTTGCTCAAGGACTGCGCCCACAGCATACCCGCTGGCATGTGTAGACACGTAAATTGGGTATCTCTTGTCGAAAGGCCTTAGCACCGGTGCGCTTGTCGTTAGGTCCTGCAGCTGCTCAAAGGCTTTCTGGGCGTCGGGTGTCCACTCGAAGTCGACATTCCCAGTCAGCCTCGTCAGCGGCGTAGCTACAGCAGCCAATCCCTTGATGAATCTGCAATGGAAGTTGACCATACCGAGGAAAGATTGTACATCCTTTTTGCTCCTCGGTGTTGCCCACGTAAGGATGGCTTGGACCTTGTAATCTTCCATAGAGAAGCCTTTCTCGGAGATGACGTGGCCAAGGTAGTCCACAGTAGTTCGAGCGAACTGGCACTTGCTCAGCTTGGCGTAGAGCTTGTGTTCTCGTAATTTCTCGAGTGCTAATCGTAGGTGCTTGAGGTGATCGTCATAAATTTCGCTGCAGACTAGGATGTCGTCGAGGTAGACACAGATGCAGTCGTACAGATAGGGTCGGAAGACATCGTTCATTAGGTTCATGAAGACCGCGGGTGCATTTGTCAGACCAAAGTGTACGACGTTGCACTCATAGAATCCGTACTTGGTTCCAAACGCCGTCAAAGGTATTGTTTCTGGGTCAAGGCGAATCTGGTGATAGCCAGAGCGGAGGTCGATCTTTGTAAAGTACTTGGCCTTTCGCATTTGGTCAAAGATGTCGTCGATGCGTGGTAGTGGGTACGCGTTCTTGATAGTAGCCTTCTTCAGGGCCCTGTAGTCGATGCACATTTGCCAGCCACCGTCCTTCTTTGCCGCAAAGAGGACGAAAGAGCGCCACGATGAGGTGCTTGGTTGGATGAATCCCTTCTTTATGAGGCCGGCCAGTTGAGTCTTGAGTTCTTCGAGCTCCCATTCGGCTGGTCGGTAAATTCCGCTACGACGCGGTTGGGCGTCATCGGTCAGCTTGATGCTAAATTTGTGACTGCGCTCAGGAGGGAGTCCGTCGGAAAGCTCGTATAGAAAGACGTCAGCGTACTTTTTGAGAATCTCTTGAACTTCTTTCTTGTCTTCGCCTTGTCCCATCGTAATGGCGTTAATGTCGAAAGTGCTAGAGGGATCTACCGACTGCAGGTAGATGGCAAAAACAGGGCACCTTTGAACGAGGTCCCGAGCAAGACGTTGCCGACTGATCAGAGCTTCGGGTTTCCTGAGGGAGGCAGTGATAGAAATGTTCTTGGTTGAGATCTTGTTTTTCTTGTTGTTGATTTTGGCGTCCTTGTCATCGCGCCACTTTTTTCCCGGGATGAGGTCGTACGCGCTTAAGTCACAAGCAGCGAACCGAAGTCGCTTTTGGTACGGTCCGATGTGAATCTCAAGAGGGTCAACGGTTTCAGCGAGGACATGGGAGCGGCAATCGGGCATGCTTGCCGCGAAGTCCGTTCCATTCGTGTTTACATGCAGGGAGGTAACGAGGCGCCTTGAGACGACGTTGATGGGAGATCCGTCGTTGAACAGCACCTTAACAACTTTTCCATTGACAGAAGCAGTAGAAAGCAGAAGCCCGAGTCGCGGGCCTTCAAATGGTGACGACATATATTTAGGAACCGAAGGAGCGTCTTTCGCAGATGTTGAGGACTGTTGCTGCTTCAGTTCCGCTGGCCTTTTGCGCAGTCCTTAGCCATGTGTCCTTTCTCGCGACAGCGAAGGCAGAGACCCTCGCGCATGCAGCGCTGGCGCTTGTCTGGCGTCAGCTTTTCGATCTTGATGCTGGAGATGTCCATCGGGACAACGCCCGTGGTCGGTGGCTTCCCAGAGGTGCTGTTAACATTGCTGGTGATACGGGACACTCCAGCCTTGGCCGCTTCCACGCGCAGGGCGTCCGTCATTAGTGATTCAAGATCGGTGTACGTCTTGAGGCACAGTGCCTGCCAAATGTTGCGCTTCAGGCCTCGGCTATAGCGGTCGATTATTTCCGCTTCAGTGATGTCCGGGATGTCCAAGAGGACGCTCAGAAAAGTCCTGTTGAACGCCCCGACGTCCTTGATTTGGCGCCATGAGTGCAGCTTGTCCCGCGCCGCCTGCGTCTTGTTCAGAGGGCTGAAGCGACGGATGAGTGCAGCCCGAAAGGTAGCCCAGTCGGGGACCGCCGTCGTCCGACTGTAGGTATGCCACCAGATGAACGCTTCACCGTCCAGGTAGGTGCAGGCGATCCGGCACGCTTCGTCAGAGTCAGTCAGCCGCACATATGAGTCCATGTGCGAGCACCATGTTTCAATTGTCCCGGGCTTGCCGGAGAACAGCGCGGGCATATTCGGCCTCGCAGTCGTCGCGCCTCCACTAGTGGCCTTAGCCTTGGCGTCGGACAGCTGTTTCTTGGCGTCCGCCAATTCAACCTTATGAGCCTCGAGCTCGGCGCTCATCTGCGAGACGAACGCTGTAAGTTGATTCCATGACTCCGCGGAGGGTGCGGTTGAGGCCGTGCCCGGATTAATCGGACTTACAGCTGTAGGATTCGGGGGGTTCATTGCGTACTGGGTTAGGTCCGCAACAATCAAATTAACCCAACAGATCCGGTTTGACTTACTCCGGCAGAGCACGGGGCAAGTCTTACAAGATGTGCAAGTTAATTTGAGCAAGCAAAATAGTGCTGCACTAGCTCTGGACAAGCGCGGCCGTCGTGGCTACCACGTTTCCAAAGATGGACAACACTATTTGATGGGTCACAAGCGATGCGATGAAGCAAAATTCGAAGACTCAAATCACGCAATCGGATTTTCCCGCCGGCCGCCGCGCACGGGCCCGAGTCGGGTCGTGCCGGATTTCCACGCGGGGGGATCAAAGGGGGAAAATCGCGTCTCTTGCACAGATCCTGGGGGCTGTAGCGAGGTGTCAGTCAATGCGGCGCGCCAGCGTGCGGTGGTGATCCTTGCCACGCGCTGGTGGCGTTCGAAGTGCTCGACCGTCTCAAACTCGCGATCGCATAGGTCGCAACGAGGGCGGGTCTCTGGACGGTTGACCGTATTGCGGTGGCGCCGCGACCAGCGATGGTCGCGCAGCACTGTCAGGCTGTTGCAACGCACACCGCACGGCTTGCAATCGTATTTGCCCTTGGGGATGGTCTTGGCGATCCGGCGCTGCTCCCGCTGCTCCGCTGCGCGCGCGGTCGTCGGTCGGATATGGCCGATTCGTGGGGCCGGCGGCGCGATGTAGCGCCGGGCGGCGTCCTGCGCGGGCAGCAGCAGGCGCCGGTTGGTTGGGACCGCCGGGCCTGACGTGGCCAGGCCCTCACCCTTGCGCGAGAGGGGGGGCTTGGATGTAAGGTTGTCAGTCGTTAAGAAAAGTCGTTAAACGAAAGTCGTTAAACGATCGTTATAACGATCGTTAAATCGTTAAGGTCCAGGGACGAAAACTCGTTAAAATTGTTAATTCCCGGCGCCTGTGTATTTACATGTCGGGCAGTGCAATTCTGGAGGACGGTGCCACATGCGCGCTCAGTCCAAGACTTGAGGGTCCGGATTGCTGACTTCACGGCTGCCCTCCGCGCGCTCCTGCCACCAACGAGGCCACCGGCGCAGACTGCACCACTACTCTTCCTTTTCGTCGCTTTTGGGCGCCTCTGAGCAGCTAGATGGACCTCTGGGCTGCCTTTCGCAAAACCAGCGACCACGTGCTGGACGGCAATGGAAAGGCGACCAACTATTGGTTTGCCTTGTGCCGCGCCTGCGAGGCAGCCCACCAACAGTACCAGTATAATGTAAGTAGTTAACAAATACGTCGGTAAGGTGGGTCGTTAAAGTCGTTAAACGACATCGTTAAAGTCGTTAAACGATCGTTAACTCGGTAAGGTTTTTCTTAACGATCGTTAAGTGCCATCCTTATTGGATGCGGCTGGCGCCGCCGATGCGGCCGTCGCCGCCACAGAGGATGACGTGAAGGCGCCCGCCGGGGTGCCACGTGCCGCCGCGGTGTCGCGCGCCGCCGGGGTGCCGCGCGCCGTCGGAAGGCGCGCCGTCGCCGCCGAGGAAGTCGGGGCGTTCGCCAACGCCGAGGAAGAAAATTCCGAACCTGATTTGCCACTCACTGGGTTTCAACAATCAGTCGACCAAAAGAAAAAAACCGTGACAGGGGCCACCAGGGCAGTGTCAGGGCAGTGTTCTTTCGGTATGATTCGTGGAACCCGCTGCGTTCGTATTACAATGCCCGAGGCACGCCGAACACAGGGGCCAGCACGAGTGCACAAACACAGGGAGGGCCAAATCCAGGACGGAATCGCAACGTCACCGCCAAGAAGTCAAACTATTTGAAGCTACCACATGTGAGGCAAAACCTACACACGGGCAGCCCTCAACGTACTGGTGCCGGTGTCAGCAACCCGTGCAAGCCAATGAGGATGCCGGGCGCGGGGAAGGTGACGGGTGGGGTGACGGTGATAAGGGTGGGGAAGAGGATGGGCGTGACGTCGGTGAGGGTCGAGGGGGTCGAGGGTACAGGACGTCTTTGTGTCTCTGTCTGTGGTGGTCCCCCCAAGGTCTTTACCGGTGGCGCCCACACTCACGCATTATATACCCCCAGGGGGGCACCCAGGGTGCCCCAAAGCATGCGATTGCCCGTCGTGCGGGCGGACGGCACCAAAGCTCTCAAAACAAAGCATGGGCTCTCAGAACAAAGCAAGGGTGGGCGTGTGCGCCTCAAGGCGCCCCACCAGAAAGCCCCAAACGGGGGGGGGACGGTGTGCGGCGCTTGTAGCGCCGCGCGGCTGGCCTCACGCGCCATTCGACCCGAAAAGCCTCACAGGCGTATAAGCAGACGCCAGTCTTCGAGTCGAATATCTCCCGTGGGTCAGCCAGTCTTGTCGCTCCCATTGGTCCACGGAAAGATTGTTCCGGCTTGCTGACGCGTCAGAGATGTGGCTCGTCTTTTGGTCCGTTAGTCCGTTGATCCGTTCGAGACTGTACCCGTCGGCAGATGAGTCAGGGTAGTGACGGTTAGCCAATCCGCGGCTCCCGTGCTGACCGTCCGTTAGTAGTAGATTATCGGACGGACACCGCGGCATGCCCCAGATTACCTTGAAGTTGATGCGTCTTGGAAGGAGTTGGCTTAGAAGGACAGGGAAGAAGAGGCGCCAGTCCTTATCCCCTAAGCTCCAGTCTTGGGGACTTAAGGGGCATATCCTTACGCCGAAGGGGGGGAGGGAGGCCCCGGCGGGCACCGGGGGTGTGTGGAAAGCAAGAGAGGGGGCGCTCGTGGCAAGCTCTGGGGCGGACGACGATGGGGCGGCGGGTTGCGTCATGGCGATGCCGTCAGACATATAGCACGTTTGCCCCATAAGAGCACATCCAACAATACCAGGATGGTCGCGAATACGTACACGTGGCTCTCATATTTGCTGGATGGGGTTCGAACGCTCAGCAGTCAATACAAACGGCCGCATGACGCCCCAACGGCAGGCCATACATGACGAATCTGAATCATATATTTTTGGTAAATACTCTGCCCATTCAGATCGCACGATGGGGTTGGTCTCTCCTGCGCCCCACTTTGTGTGAGAATGCGGAGCGAGCGGGACCATCCCCATCCTGTTGGCAACCTGTGAAACGAAATCGGACCAATGGGGTGACTGAAACGTGGCTGTGGACGATCGCGGGCTCGCATCCCAGCTGCTTTTCTGATTCCGATTTGAAGCTACATTCGAGGCATGGGGTTGGGTCTTTGTTCTCCCACCGGCGTGAACCCATCCTTCCGCCTTTTCGGCTAGTCTGCGCCCCGTTCTACACAAGTCCTGCAAGACCCGTTGGGGCACGCCCCAACAGAAATGGGCATCCAACCAGAAGCGCGCACGTGTTCGCTGAAATGAATCATTTGACCGTTGGTCTCGACTTTGCTGGATGTGCTCTAAGTGAGCGAGCCAGTAAAGAGCAAGTCCCCCAACTCGCAACGCACACCTTCAAACGGGCGTCTGCGGCCTCAATAATGCGAATCGCCGCTTCCAACTGCCGGTCAGAGTGGTTGCAAAATGTCCTACCTGGCAAGTGCACCACGGCCGCCGACACCGCCTTCGACAAGTGGTCTCGATCATTCTCATTGATGCCCAAAACAGAGCCGTACACATTGTTCTTTGCGATGGCTTTCTTGTGCGCAATCACCGTCCGGTGGTCCGTGTTGCCTTCCGAGACGTAGAAGCCTCCGCGGCCGTTGGTGCGCGTACGCGACGGCCGCGCGACCCGCCGGCCCCGTCCACTCGACGACGGTCGAGGCAGCCGCACCCAGGCCGAGGGTGACGGCGCGACAGCAGCAGAAGGGAGGGCAGCGACCCTCGTAAAAGGGGCAAAGGCGACGACGCCCACAGCAGGGAGGGGGCGGCGACGACCACAGCAGGTGGGGGGGCGGCGACGCCTGCAGCAGGGGGCGGGGCGGCGACGCCCGCAGCAGGGGGCGGGGCGGCGACGCCCGCAGCAGGGGGCGGGGCGGCGACGCCCGCAGCGGGGGGGGGGGCGGCGACGCCCGCAGCAGGGGGCGGGGCGGCGACGCCCGCAACAGGGGGCGGGGCAACGACGCCCGCAGCAGAGGGGGGGGCGGCGACGCCCGCAGCAGGAGGGGGGGCGGCAACGCCCGCAGCAGGGGGGCGGGCGGCGACGCCCGAAGCAGGGGGGGGCGCGGGGAGGCCTCCTGCAGCAAGTGGGGGGGCGGCGACGCATACAGCAGGAGGGGGCACGGCGACGCCCGCCGTACGTGGGGGCGCAGGGACACCTTCAACAGCAAGTGGGGGAGTGGCGATGCGCACAGCAGCGAAAGGGGCAGCGACGCCTGCTGCAGCAAGTGGGGGAGCGGCGACGCCCACAGCAGCGGGGGGTGGGGCGACGCGCACAGCAGGGCCGAGGGCGGCGACGCCGGCAGCAGGGGGGGGCGCGGCAACGCCTCGTGCTGCATGTGGGGGGGCGGCTAAGCTTACAGCAGGGGAGGAGGCGGCGAAGCGCGCAGCAGGGGGCGCGGCGGCGACGCCTGCAGCAGAGGGGGGAACGGCGTCGCTCGCGGCAAGGGGGGGGGGGGAGACGCCCGCTGGAAAACGGGCCACCTCCACAGGTCCAGGAATTGCGGCGCTTGCCGGACTGATCTCTAGATCGGCTGCCGCAGCAGCTGCAGCCGGCAGTCCATTGACTGAGAAAAAAAAAAAGCAGAGGTGTGCAGACAAAGAGACAAACGCTGCAAAAGAAGATGAAGCGCGCCACGCAAGTGTCAGAGTATGCGCCAACCGGATGGCGTACGTCGTAAATTGACCGTGCGACTGCGAGGGGCGAACGCAAAAGAGGGAAAAGAAAAAGAGAGTGAGGCAGCAATGGAGGGGGGGGCGCATGGACTAGTAATGCTGACGTGAGACCACGGGAAGGTACGTACCCGGGGTAGGTGCTCGCCACCGAAGAAAAGAACGACGTGGGGGCGGTGAAGGGGCATTACCCCGCTGCCTCCGTCGCTGTGGCATTGCACCAGGTGGTGACAACCTTGGTCGTTGAGGAGAGGAGGTACACAAATACGATGACCAGAGCACGGGCGGAGGTGACGGACGAGCGATCTCCACGGACCCACGGCCGCTTTGTCAACCCTCCAGCACCAGCCCAGACGAGTCGCCGCGGCAGGGCACTCATGGCGAACAATTACTGGTCGATTGGCAACCTTTTGAGGGCAAAAAATCAAAAAAAAACTCCACGAACAGCGACTTTTTCATGAAAGGCTAGAAAATGGCTCGCGCGGATGAAGGATGTGGTGCTTTCCACGGGTGTACAGCGTTGCGACAACAGCGTCAATGGCTCCCACGGCGACGTACCGCCTGAGCCCCCCAAGGCTCGAGAAGCAAGGCAGCCCAAAGCGAGTCTCAGGCAAGCCGTACTTGCCCAGACGGTCTCCCCCGGACCGAATACACTCAATAGAAGCAAAAGCCAAGGGTGTTCCGGACGCAAAAACCGCCACGTAGTGCAAGACCAGTCCGTAGACAGTGACGTTCACCGCTTGCTCCGCTCCGTCGGCACCCTCCACACGGTCGCTGGACCGCACGCGCACGAAGTTGTTTCGACGACGTGCCCCGTCATCGTCTGACGGGCAGCTCCGTGAGCCCGCCACAACGCCATTTTCCAGTCGCACACGAAAATATTTCAGACCGCGTATGGCGTCCGGCACCGGGTCCACACGCTCGGCCGTGAGCACAGCCTTCATCGCGTCAAGCTCGACTCCGGACAGCATTGCTGGCTTGCTTCGCGGCGGCAGAAGCACAAATCTTGAATTATCGCCCGATGGAAACGGAGTTTCAACCGGAGATGTTGACGGATGTATCTTGCCATTGGCCTCAGCCCACTCCTCAGGTAAAAATGTTTCACCGAACGCCGTAATCAGCTCGGCCTGATACTTGCGCGAGATGGATTTGACTAAGCTCGGGTACGCATTCGACCTTGACCCGACGAGCTTCGGAAGAGTTCCAATCAATCGTTTCATGACAAATTGTCAGTAAGTCCAGATTGGACCGCAGCTGCGCACGTTCGACGCGATGTCCAGAACAGCAGCAACTGTTGACCGGCAGAGAGGAAGTCTGGCCTCCACCCCCCCGTAAACGTGAGTGTAGTACTCGCGACAAAAGCTCTTGAAGCTGGCGTCTGCGGCCTCAACCTCGCTCAATGAAACAGGTTAAGGTCGAAACAGGATGCGACTGGCCCGTACCAGGTGCATCAGCATGTCGTACAAGGCGGGCGACACGCGGTTGGCAAGTACAACTTCGGCCGTGCATAAGAGCACATCCAACAATGCCAAGATGGTCGCGAATACGTACACGTGGCTCTCATATTTGCTGGATGGGGTTCGAACGCTCAGCAGTCAATATAAATGGCCGCATGACGCCCCAACGGCAGGCCATACATGACGAATCTGAATCATATATTTTTTGGTAAATACTCTGCCCATTCAGATCGCACGATGGGGTTGGTCTCTCCTGCGCCCCATTTTGTGTGAGAATGCGGAGCGAGCGGGACCATCCCCATCCTGTTGGCGACCTGTGAAACGAAATCGGACCAATGGGGTGACTGAAACGTGGCTGTGGACGATCGCGGGCTCGCATCCCAGCTGCTTTTCTGATTCCGATTTGAAGCTACATTCGAGAAATGGGGTTGGGTCTTTGTTCTCCCACCGGCGTGAACCCATCCTTCCGCCTTTTCGGCTAGTCTGCGCCCCGTTCTACACAAGTCCTGCAAGACCCGTTGGGGCACGCCCCAACAGAAATGGGCATCCAACCAGAAGCGCGCACGTGTTCGCTGAAATGAATCATTTGACCGTTGGTCCCGACGTTGCTGGATGTGCTCTAACAAGAAAAACATCCAGTCCACAGCCTTGTGTGACCGGAAAGATATCGCCAAATTCCGGAGAGAACGCGCTGGAGAGCACGGCACAGTAGCCCGTGCATTGCGTAGTTCCGCCCCAATATCTGCGACAACAGCTGGAGGAAGAGCGAGGTGACTGAATTCCGCTGGCCCGCCGAGCTGGCCGGAAAAAATCGACCACAGGAGGGGCGCCACGTTCAGGAGGAGGAGGTGCATGCAGTCGTAGGGCATCAGAGAAGATCCGACGTCCCACAAGTACTTCACCGCCGGGTATTTAGCTCGCTGTTCAGGACTTGGCGATAAAAACAGGGAGTATCCCTTGAAACCTGTGCGCTTGCTCAATTCCTTCACATGGCTCCGCGGCCTGCCGTTTCGACGCGCTCTCTCAACTAGGTTGACTTGCGCGGCGACTGAAGCGGCTGTGCGGCGGGGAGCTGAGCAGTTGTCCACTGCGAAGAGGACTTGGTTCGTCCTCGAGTTGACCAGCGGGTAGTACGTGTGTGACTTATAGTACACTCCGCTGAAGGTGCGGAACCGGTTCGGCTGGTACCCGTTGTGCCCGGTGGCACTCGCGATCTTATCCCCGGCGGGCATGTCGGTGGAGACATGCAGCATGAAACCGCGGAGGGTTTGCAGCCCCTGCCTGCCCGCCGCGGTCACCCCAGGCACTCCAATAGCAAGGGTGTTTAGCTCTTCCGCAATTGGGTCAAGATATGACTCCAAATTCGCCGGCTGCTTCGGTCCAGGAGTGACGCAAAGCAGTATTTGGTTGACCAGGCTCGTTCTAGAATCTGCTGGTCAGTTGAGATTGTTGCCACGACTGGCCATCCTTGAAATCCTTGTTGTCGCCAAGCTTCAAAACCGTCGGCGGAAAGGCGGAAAGCAACGTCCGTGTCTGCTTGGAAGTAGCCTTGCTGGACTGCATTTCCGAAGTTTGACCCGTCGTACCAATCATCGATGCTGATTCTTGGTTGGGATGCTCGCTGTCTCGCGTGCGCCATGCCAGCAGTCATGTCCATTCCGAGGGTTGGATCTCCCAGCATCGCTGTCAGCCACGGGATCATCGGCCAATAAGTCACCTGCTTCCGAGGAGTGGTGGTGCCCGTCTTGTACTTTGCCTGCTTACATGTGTCGCAGGCGTCGAGGGTGGACCTCCCGGCCGCAAAGGCGACGCACCCAGCAGGGCAGGCATCAAAGAGTTTTTCCCGGAGGTCGACCGCAGCGCCGGCTAGCTTCTGCTGGCGATACGGAGAGCGGTACTTGAGCGAGTGACACTGCAGCCGTAGGATGTCCCCGACGGCCTCTCTAGAGAGATGATGCTGCACGCTCACCGCATAAAAAACAAGGTCGTGCAAGACGTGGCGGAACTGCTCGACAAGAAGAAGGACTTGGTTTCTCTGGTCATTGCTAGTGGCAGGCGCCGGGGAGAGGTTGAGTATGTCTCGATCTTCCTCGTCGGCCACGGAGCCATTCTCGGAAATGTCCAAAAGCTCTCTCTCTTCCTCGTACTCAGCTTCCTCCGCCTCCCCATCAGCAAGGTCTAACACGCCCCCACCCGCCCAGGGACCATCATCCTCATCGGCCTCGCCACCATCATCTTCCTCCCATACACCGTCAGCACCCCCGACATCTCCAGCCGCCCCTCCCACCGCCGGTAGCCCAGCCTCCACCACAGGCTGCTCCCTCGTCTCTGCTCCTCGTCCACCGACTCCCGTTCGTTCGCCATCGACAGCACTCTCATCACCGCTTGCGCGTGTAGCAAAAGGTAGCTTGCGACCCATGTGGACAAAGAATGTTGAACGGCTGACGAGAGCAGGTCCCCTTGCGCCGTCATCGGTGCAGCGCCAGCATCCGCACAGGCGCCTCTCCGACATGGCGCAGGGGGGGGGGGGGCAAGCCGGTGTGAGGGCCAGTGGGGGTGGATGGGGGTCGGCAATCAAAGCGCGGCACAATGGATTGACGACTGAGAGCACATCCAGCAACGTCGAGACCAACGGTCAAATGATTCATTTCAGCGAACACGTGCGCGCTTCTGGTTGGATGCCCATTTCTGTTGGGGCGTGCCCCAACGGGTCTTGCAGGACTTGTGTAGAACGGGGCGCAGACTAGCCGAAAAGGCGGAAGGATGGGTTCACGCCGGTGGGAGAACAAAGACCCAACCCCATTTCTCGAATGTAGCTTCAAATCGGAATCAGAAAAGCAGCTGGGATGCGAGCCCGCGATCGTCCACAGCCACGTTTCAGTCACCCCATTGGTCCGATTTCGTTTCACAGGTCGCCAACAGGATGGGGATGGTCCCGCTCGCTCCTCATTCTCACACAAAATGGGGCGCAGGAGAGACCAACCCCATCGTGCGATCTGAATGGGCAGAGTATTTACCAAAAAATATATGATTCAGATTCGTCATGTATGGCCTGCCGTTGGGGCGTCATGCGGCCATTTATATTGACTGCTGAGCGTTCGAACCCCATCCAGCAAATATGAGAGCCACGTGTACGTATTCGCGACCATCCTGGCATTGTTGGATGTGCTCTGATGGGAGCACCGTTGGCACGCCCACCAGCTGCGTATTTACTTCCTCTCGGACGCTGCCTCGGACCAGTCTCCGAGAACGGGTTGGTGGAAGGCACCGCCATCATCGCACGACAGCCAATGAGGAGAAAGTGTAAGCCTCCCCTGCCCGGCCATAACGCCAGGCCGATTGCTAGGACTTTCTGGATCAAGATGGATGGTTCTGGAAGGCTCGCCATTGGACAGTTCTGGAACACTCTTCTGAGCTGCCTGGATAACAAGCCAGCACTGTCCTGGATATCCTCGGCCCGACTGACGAGCTGGTCGGATCAAAATAGAAGGCACGCGATTGGACAGTTCCTATCGCCTGCCTGAATAACCAGGCAATCGGCGGGTTATCCAGCTGTGTGCCTGGTTATCCTGCCCGAAATTTCCCGTAGGGCGGCAGCTGCCGCCTCGGCATTGCCGCTGCCCGGGTCGTCACGGGGGCCTGTCCGCCCATTCGGAGGCGGCGCTCGGACACCCGCCTCACCCGCGCCTTCAGAGGCAGCCACGCCCGTGTCTCCCCGTCCCGCTTCCGAGTAGCGGCTGCGGCATCCGCGTTTGACACGGTGAGCAGGGGCTACTCGTTGATTTGCTCGTACTGCCTCTGGTCCCTCTGTCCTGCCTGTTCAACTGTACGGCGACATGCGACTGCCTGTGCTCCCCCCATATTTCCTGTTCAACCGCACGGCCAGATGCCATCGCACTGCGTGCAAAAGAAGACCCCTAGTGTCTATTCTACTGCACTTGAGCCTCAAATGAGGCGGCCTCGAGCCTCAAATGAGGCTCCCCCCGAATCACCGGAAATCGCCGATTTTGACATGTCAGACAAAGAAAAGGCTGTCGGTACCCTCTACAGAAGCCTTCCGCTCTGCCCGCAGCCCCCCCTGGCCACCTCCCCCCGCTTCTCTCCCGCTCTGCACACTCCCCACTCCGTCCCCTTCCCTTTGTGCGGCGGGGGCGGGCCGCAGCGGCGGCGGCGGCGGCGGGGGCGGCCGCGGAGGCGGTGGCAAAGACGATGCCGGCCGGACCCCGCGGCCGTGAGCGGACTGTGATGGCGCGAGCGCGCCGCTGCGTGCCATTGTCCAAACGGCCACACTCTAGCATCCGCCCACGGGCTCCATCCCCCCCACCTCCCGTCCCTAAACACTCTCACCCCGTCTCCCGTTTCTTTGAGAAAGTTTCCGGCACTGGTCCTCATTTACTGTTGCAGGCCACCGCTGCGGTCTGTGCGGCCGTGGCAGCGGCCAAAGCCTCCTCTACTGCTGCCGTACCCACTACTGCTGCAGCTTCGACGGAGGTCGGGTGTGGGGGCTGAGAAATGCTGCTCGGCAGTGGCGGCAGAGAGAGCAATGGCAGCGGGGGTGGCTGACGCGCATCATGACATAGAAGTGGGATCTCCGTCGTCTGCAGGTCAACCGCGTCGGCCATGTATACGGCAGCCATGGATAGAGACGCGCTTCTGGCTCTGCTGCGCGGCGGCTACCGGCAGGCCCGGCTGTGCGCCAGCCGCAGGGCTTGTTCTCTCCTCCGCGGATTTTTTCCACTGCCGCATAGAGCCACCTACGGGCGGTGGCTGCGGTGGTGGCGATGGGGACGTCGCCGGCGGCAGCAGTGGTGCGGCTGCGGGAGCGGTGTCTATTCCAGCAGCAGCGGAGAAGGCCGCGGCGGAGTCGTCAAGGACGTCACTGTGACTGGGGACCTCGTCCGAGAACAATCTCAGCAGTCCAATTTTATTGTAATTCAAGAATTCCACAGGTTGTGTCTCTGACACGTGTGCATACAAATCACGACTACCACGTACGGTTCTAATTCTAGTTCTCCACCTCATGCACTTCTCGCAGATGCACGTCGAGACAATGGCGCCCCGTCTTGGGGGAGCACAAAAACACTTCCTGCTCATACGTACCCCGACAGCCCGAACATACGAGACAAGACTTGAACCGCGTGCATACGCGACAACCACGCTGGGCGCGTTGATCTCCATCCGCAGCAGACGGGCCTCGGCGCTTGAGAGTCGGCTCCAGGTGGATGCCGAGACCGTAGCGAGCGGACACGGCCATGTCGCCGGACGCGGTGCTAGCAGAGACAGTCGTCGACCATCGCGCCCTGATGCCGACGGCGTCAAAAGTATTGCCGATCAGCTGGGCCGCCAAGTCCTCCTAAAACTGCTTCTGTGTGAGCGAGGCCGTCGCGCCCCGCGCGCCCGTGTAGAGCATCCATGCATCCACCGCACACATTCCCAGGAGCGACATGCCCACGCGCTTCGACCAATCATGTGTCACCAGCTTGTGCTCCAGCCTAAGGTCGTCCTGGCGGCAGCGGATGTGCCTGTCGATCGCAACACAGCACTCGTAGTACTCCTGAACAACACGAGGAAGCTTGACCGTCAAAAGTACCCTTTTGGCTTCCCCGTCTATCTGCCGCCACCGGATGCGCTCGTACGGCTCGCCTGGCAGCGTCGTTGACGTGGATGAGATGAAGTACCTGCGCTCGCGGTCCACCCAGACGACCGCCATGAGGTCGACCACGCCGTCTGCCGTAGTGTGCGTGTACGATGCGTAGTCCCCTCGAGCGTCCAGCTCCATGGTGGACAGCGCTTGCATTGGGAAGCCCCGCGTCGCCGTTTTGAGGACGCCCGAAAAGCGCAAGCCCATTTTTCGCAGTTCGATGGCGGCGGGCACGCTAGCAAAGTAGGAGTCCGCGCAGACAACGCGCTGCGCGCCCGCCCAGGGAGCTGAAAGCTTCTTGAGGACTGCTGCCCCGTGCGGCACGTTGTCGTCATTCGTCATGCCCGCGGCTTTCTGGTGCTCGGCTGACGTCACGACGCTGAGCTGCAGCATGATGCCGCTTCTCCCACAGACTGCGTTCTGCACCTCGCAGCCATTTTCTGGCTTGCGCTGTATGGTAACGTACATGGGCAGCCCACGCTGGATCCAGCTCCCGCCAAGCCCGTACCACTTGCACATCGACTCGTCAACACAAAAGTACTCACTTGGAGACACGTGGGCACTTCGATGATCGTTGATGGAATCGATAAAGTCCGAAATTCATTCCCATCGGTGTTGCTCCGAGTTGACATCACCGCTGCTTTTCTGCTCACTGAACGTCACGCAGGACCACAGGGCATCAACGCGCGTACGGGGGAGGCCGGTGCGCTCCCCAAAGCCAGGTGCCACGAGGCACGAGTTACGCGCCTTGGTTGCCCACAGGTCCGCCCGCGCACTAAACTCGTACCGAGTAGCCAGGATGATCACACCGAAGAACTTGAGCAGCTCCCCCCTGGTAGTCGGCCGCGAGCCTTGCGCCTCCAACTTGGACGAGGTCAGGCGGGCCATGCGCGTGAGCTGTGGCTTGGGGAACATGGCCAGGAAGTAGTCGTAGGCAGAGCGCGTCCTTCCGTCACCCACCGAGTCACCGTCCTCGATGATGACCTCGCCAGACAAGGTCCGCACCGACCAAGTGCGACGCGCCACGGGACCACCGATGGGTTCCAACACCGACCCCGCATTCCAGGTCACCCCATGAACAGTTGCCGTGGCAGGGGTGGCCGCCGGCGCCGCTAACGCCGCCGGGGACGCACTCGACGGAGCCACAGAGGGAGAGGGGGGGGGGGGGTGAGGGCCCGTGGTGCTTGAGGGCGGGAGAGGGGGGAGGTCGGTGGCCTCACTCGGCAGAGAGATGCTCGACTGAGACTGCTGCGCCGCGCGTGCGCCTCCCCTCACGACGGAGGGACTTGGACCATGGATGGGCGCGGGGGGGGGCCAGCCTTGACGGTCCCCAAAGTCAGCGTCTTGACCACAGTGCTTGTCTTCACCGTCCACAGCACCCGTAGATTTGTTTTGCGGCGACCCTCCTTGTGGAAGCCCGCCACGACCTCCTGCACGCGCCCGCCCAGCAGCTTCTCGGATGCCAAGGACCCAAACAGGCGCGAGCACTCGGCAAAGCTGATCACGTTGGTAGCCTTGGTGTGCACTTCCGCGCCCACATCCAGGCGAGGGTCCTTGCCAGGACCCAGAGAACGTCGGCGACGACGGGGGGGGATTGCAGAGGGGGCAACGGTGGCACCGGGGGAGTGGGTAACCGGCCGGGCAAGTCTGCGACACTTTCTGAGCACATGAGCGTGCTCAGCGTCATCGTTTTAGTCATCTGAGACCAGGTCGAAAAAAAATTGCATATCTTGCTGAAACGTGTTGTAGCGGTGTATGGCGCCTGGCACCCAGGAGTGCATCAGGCGCTGTGACCGCGTGCAACACGAGTCAAGGACCACTCAACAAACTTTTCTGAAGCACTCGCCGTAGACTAAAACGATGACGCTGAGCACGTGTATGTGCTCAGAAAGCGTCGCAAACGATGGGAAGTGGGTCATATGGGCCCCCAAAATGACCATTCTGGGCAGGTCGCCTCGACTGGCCGTCCAACGCCCCACAGTGCTCTCATGCACTAAAACCTACATCTGACAGATCTAGACAGTGTAGCCAGTTATCTCCACTGCTTTTTTCACTCTCACCGACACTCTGGGCGCGTCCAGCTGCGCCATAGTGCCTACAACCGCGCAGCAGTCAGTTAGTCGCCAATGTGCGGGCTCCAGTGTGCTTTCTTTGCGTTTTTACGCCACCGTAGCCACCAGATACCTTTCCCTCAGTGTTCAGTGCAAAAAGTAGATCCATAGTGCTCACAACCGCTCGGAGGAGGCGATTATAACGCTTCACCCACCCAGTCTGTGGCTGTTCCTGTCGGCGGTACGGGTGCACGACGCCAGATGTGTGCACCAACAGATTCAGCGTGATCATGTTACCCTGAAATGATGAGCCCTTCCCACGGTGGGGCTCTCATGGATGCTATATGCAGGCCCATACTGAGCAACTGATGACACCAAAACGGAGAGGTGGCGCTTTCCCGCGCTGTCTACACAAGCGGTTGCGTTCTGCTGGGGCATAGACCGTCAGGGATGATTAAAATGTCATAGCGAGCCGTGTTTTCACCGTCACAGGCGCCCCTGAGCTGCGGAACCCAGGAGGGATGGTGCACGCATTGTGTCTGTCTATGGGGTCGTTGGGGGTTCTGCTCTAGCAGACGCCTGTAGGCGCGCACTCAAAACTGAATAGAACAAGTAAAAAAGGCTTGTGTATCTACCCGGCCTGCTGGGTGGCCGGGGAATGGTGAAGCGGGCGACAGGGCGGGGTGGAGGGCGGCGTCGGACGCCGCCGCTTCAGCCGCTTGTGTCCCAGCAGTCGCGCGAGTCGCTGACCAGGTTACTCGCCATGTCAAGTATTGTAATCGTCTGTCCAGCAATGATGAATTCGGGATGCACTCCTCAGGTTGCACGGCTGAGATCGTGTGACAGCCTATCACATGAGACGAATGGCGCATTTTATTCCCTAGATATGCGACGAGATGTGAGCCAAGTCGCGGATATACGTATTGTTCTCAGTTGAATAATCGCTATTGCACATTTTACTCACAAATACCTCCTCGTTCAACCTGGGTTGCTGGTCACCAGTTGTCTTGCCGTTCGCTCCCCCTTCCCCCCCACCATCGTCGTCTGGCCCTGTCGTCCAACCCTTCGCCGCGAGTTGACGGAGGGGGGCGGCAGCCCGTGGCGCCGGCGGCAGCCGGCCGCGGCGCAGACGGGGGGGGGGACGGCAGTCCGCAACGGCATGAGGGGGGTGCGGTAACACGCGACGGCCGCACCCGGCCGCCCCAACCGGCGGCGGCAGCCAGCCGCGGCAGAGGCCACGGAAAGAGAGGGCAGCCCGCGGCGGCGGTGGCAGTCGGCCGCGGCGGAGGCCGGGGGGGGAGGGCGGCAGCCAGCAGCGGCAGCGCCGGGCCGCCACAACCAGCGTCAGAGGCGGCGGCTGACCACGGCGGCGGCGGCCGCCGGCCGCGGCGGCGTCCGGGGGGGAAGCTGCAGAGCGCGGCAGGGGCGCCAGACCCCCCTGACCGACGGGGGCAGTGGCGGTGGAGGGCGGCGGCGGCGGCCGCCGCCTCTGCCACGATGGTAGCGTCGGCAGGGAGGGGCAGCCGTGACGGGCGGCGGCAGCCGTCGCCGTGGCGGAGGCAGCGGCGGTAGAAAACGGTGGCGGCGGCCGTCGCGGCCGCCGCAATGACTACGGCGGCCGCGGCCGCGGGCGCTGCGGTGGCGGGCGGCGACGGCCGCTGCCGCCACGGGGGCAGCGGCGGGAGGGGGCGACGGCGGCGGCGGGGGCAGCAGCGACAGTGGGCGGCGGCGGCCGCCACGACGACGGGGACAGAGGTGGAAGGTGGCCGCGGCGGCCGCTGCCGCGATGCCGGCGGCGGCAGAGGGCGGCAGCGGCCACGGGGGCAGCGGTGGCAGGCGGCGGCGGCCGCTGCCGCGCAGACGCAGCGGTGGCGGGTGGCGGCGGCCGCATGGGCAGCGGTAGTGAGAAGCGGCCGCCGCCGCAGCCGCGGGGGCAGCGGTGGCGGGGGGCGGCGGTGGCCGCCGCCGCCACGTCCGCGATGGCGGCGGCCGCCGCGACCGCGCCGCGGCCGCGGGGGAAGCGATGGCGGGCGGTAGCGGCCGCTACCGCGGCGGGCAAAGCGGCCGCTGAGGGCGGCGGCGGCGGCCGGTGCCGCCGCGGCGGGCGTGGCGGCGTCGGCGGCCGCGGGCGGCGGCGGGCGGCAGTGGCGGCGGCGGGGCCAGCGATGGCAGCGGCGGCGGGGGGCGACAGCGGCGGCCGGCGCCGCTATGGCGGGCGCAGCGGCGGCGACCGACAGCGGCGGCGGCCGGCGCCGCCGCCGCGGGAGCAGTGGCGGAGGCCGGCGGCGGCGGCAGCCGGCGCCGCCACGGCGGGAGCAGCGGCGGCGGCCGGCGGGGGCAGCGGCGGCGGCCGGCGGCGGCAGCGGCGGCAGCGACCGCGGCGGCGGAGAAGCAGGGGTAGCGGCGGCGGGGAGGGGCGGCGGCGGCGGCCCCCGCCGCCGCGGGAGCAGCGGCGGCCGCCGCCACCGCCGCGGGAGCAGCGGCGGCACGGAGCGGCGGCGGCAGCTAGCGCCGCCGCGGCGGCGGCGGCGGCGGCGGGCGGCGTGGGCAGCGACGGCGGCCGCAGCGGCGGCGGCGGGGCAGCAAGAGCAGCGGCGGAGGGGGGCGGCGGCGGCAGCCGGCGCGGCCGCGGCGGGAGCAGCGGCGGCGGTCGGCCGAGTCAGCGACCGCAGCCGCCGCAGCGGCAGGGGCAGCGGGGGCAGCGTCGGCGGGGGGCGGCGGCGGCGGTCGCCGCTGCCGCGGCGGGGGCACCGGTTACGGGGGCAGCCGTGACGGGGAGCGCTGGCGCCGACCGCGACGGCGACCGCGGCGGCGGGGGCAGCGGTTGCGGGTGGCGGTGGCTGCCGCGGCCGCCGCGGGGGGGCAGCGGCGATATGGGGCTGCACATGGCGCGCTCTTTCGCGGACGCACTGTCATCGCGGCCCAGAGGGCCACATGGCGCGATTTTCGCGGACGCACTGTAGTCGAACTGGGCGCGGCTAGAATCCTTCGTTCGAAGTGACCTTGGGTGTGCTACTTTCTTGTTTTGTGCTGCGCTCTCAGGCGCCGTCGCGGGTGCGCGGGCGTGCTGAGGAGCGCTGAGGAGCCAGCATCCAGCCCCACCATGTGAAAATTTCACAGGGTGGACCTACATCTCGTTTCCTGTATGGGGCAGACGGCCGTCGATCTAGACTGCCAGGCCGCTGCCTCGAACGCCCCTTCACTACCCAGCCCTTGTCAGGACCTCGGCGATAGGGAGTAAAGAGGGGTCCGATCTGGCAGCCCCGTCCAAGACAGGCACGCCGCCGCCTCTTTTAACGGCCCGGCGGACGAGGCCCTACCAACGGTCGGCGGCTTTGAGCATCCAAACGCGCCCCCGCACCCTGCCGCGCCGCGCCACCTGTTGTGGCCCGTGTGCGGTGCGGAAGGCAAACTGGACACGGCGCTGGCTGCCATCGACGATCAAATAGATGACTCCTAGTCAAAACCCCCCCCCGTTCAAGGTTGCGTGAGGGTATCCTAACGCTCCTATTGTCACGTCGAGACGCACGGCCAACCTCGTCGGAGCGCAACACTCGGTGCAGTTGCTGCCGTCCGCTTCGTACGTGCCGCCCGCAGCCCAGCTAGTCCGCAGTCCATTCGTTGCACCCCTATCCTTTGTCAGCCGGCGACGTCTCTGCTTTCCAGCTCGTGTACCGATGGACGGTCCATCTCCGTACCCCTTCCCAGACGGACGCGGCTTCATGCGTTCGGGGGCGACCTTCTATTGCTCACCAGCTGTCCTGGCGGCGGGCGTGGCAATCGTTTTGACGACAGCTACGGTCACCGCGGTCGCTGCCGCTGCCGCACAAGGTGACTCCGACCACGGAGGTATCATCCCCTTCCCTGAGCCTCCCAAAGAGGTGGCTCACCTGGGGGGCTTTCACACGATTTCCGCCCTCGCCTGCGATCCCCGCCGCCCGACGGTCTCGGCAGATGGCCGCCGCGGTGTGACAGTGCGCCTGCCCGGCACAACCGCGCCGGTATGGTTGGCCCGCGGAAACCTAACGTGCGACGCCCCTATATTGGATGTGGCCACATTGGCCGGCGTGGCCGCCGCTGCCGCTGGCTCCATTGCCACCAACGAGACCGCAGCGGCAACTCCCTTCAGCACCTGTCCTGTGCGCGCTGCTGACAGGCTCGCCTCGGAAGAGGACCGCACGGACTGGATACCCGGAGTTGCGGGAGCGGCGAGGGAGCGTGTCGAAACTCTTACTCCCGACGGTTCTCGCACCGGGGACGATGGATTCGGACGGGATCTATTTCAAGAGCTGCACGTCTTGCGGCTTCTCACTCTGCTCCGCAACACGGCCTTTGGAGCTGTGATTCGGCGCACGTCGGGCACCTACGACATCGCTTCGGTGGTCCGCGGAGATGCGCTTTTGTGTGCCGACGAACAGTGCCGTCTTGGTTACGCGGTCGACATGGCCGGCGGTGTGCCTCAATACTCACAGCCGGCAACCTCAGGGACGCCAGCAGTACGACGGGTGGCGACGATAGCACTCGCCCGCCGCGGCTCCGCGACCCCCCAATCCGTGCTCGACTCGGATACGAGTCTCTTGTCTCTGGGCCGAGCAGTGCTGGCCGATCCCGGCCGTTTCTCCAAGAGCGCGTCGCTGCTGCGCGCCATGAGAGCCCGCATCCACTTGCGCGTGTGGCCATCAGGGCGGCAATCCGATGTCCTGCCTTCGCCCTTCGAGAGATTCCGCTGGGGTACTTCAAACGGTTCTACGACCCTACCGATTCCCTGGCTGCAGGCTATTGCGTACGTTCTGTGCGCACGTCCCGCTGGGTCCTTCGTGTGGGACCCTTCGCGGCTGTGTGCGGGGCTGATAGAGACACCTTCTTCCTCGGCTGCATACGGGAACAACGCCAACGCGACCGTGGATGGGGTGACGGTTTCGACGCAGACCATCCCTGCTGATTATGGCCGTGGGGTGTCATGGACACTTGCGTCTCGCATTGGCACTCCGACACTCAATCAGATAGTGCGGAGCGCGATGTCTAACACGTCATGGCTGCACAAGCTCCCACTGGGGTATTCAATTCAATTTGTGGGCGAGTCGAACGCAACTCAGAAGCCACCCGCCGTGCTTGTCGAGGGTCCGTGCTGGCTTGCCGGCCTCGGCGAACGGGAGGTCAACCCCGGCAGCACCGACGAGCAAGCCCTGGCCGGCCGCTACCGACGCAAGTATGTGAGTGTCAGTCCGGCTGGGCCATCCGAGTGGCCAGGGACGGGCCTCAGCGAGGCGGGCCACCTCCAGTGGCTAGCTGGACTCACAGAGACTTACGACAGAGGGGTCCTGGGCAAGGATCCCCCCGCGAACCCGACGACCAACGCGGAGCTCATCCTGGCCGGTGTTGTTGTTCTCCCCGAGCTGATCGCTCTCGTCGAGCTCCTCATCAGTACCCGCGACTGGCGTCGACGTGACCTGCTGGTGCTGCTCCTCATCTTCTTGTCAGGGCTGGCCTCTCTCGGCGGCGCAATCTCGCTGGCCTTACGCGAGGCTGCGGGTGCCCGATGGCGTGCCGCCGGAGTGCGCACTCGCCTCGATACGGACCCGGTGGGGCGTGGGGAGAGCGTCATCGGCAAGCGAGCTCTCCGCACGGAGTTGCTTGTCCTTGCCGCCCGCACGGGCTACCGCCCGGCCGAGACGAGGAGGGTTGCCGTCGCATTGGGTTCTACTTATCTGACTGTCTCGGTGGCCGTTGCCGGCTGTGTGTGGTGGCTGAGGCGCGTACAGCCAACTACTTTCACAGACCTTACCGGCCAGTTTTGGGGTGGGATTGTTGGCGGTCATACCGGCGGCGGTGGCGGCACGAGTAGCGACGGAGGCGGTGACGGGGCCTTGAAGGCTCGCCTGGTGGCGGCCGCGGTCAAAGCCCGCCATGAGTGGCAGCCCAGCCGGTGGCTGCCGTCGCTGTGGAGGGGGCGGATGACCCCTGCTCCGTCTTCCTCTCCCCCGCACTCTGTGACGCCATCGTCGGCACCGCCGGCAGCTGCCGCCTCGCCATTGCCGCTGCCCGGGTCGTCACGGGGGCCTGTCCGCCGATTCGGAGGCGGCGCTCGGACACCCGCCTCACCCGCGCCTTCAGAGGCAGCCACGCCCGTGTCTCCCCGTCCCGCTTCCGAGTAGCGGCTGCGGCATCCGCGTTTGACACGGTGAGCAGGGGCTACTCGTTGATTCGCTCGTACTGCCTGTGGTCCCTCTATCCTGCCTGTTCAACTGTACGGCGACATGCTACTGCCTGTGCTCCCCCCATATTTCCTGTTCAACCGCACGGCTAGATGCCATCACACTGCGTGCAAAAGAAGACCCCTAGTAGCCAATAGTCACGCTTTAAGCAGACACATTCTATGACCGCCCCATGTGTTCCACCGCTGTCGCCACCGCCGAACGCTATCCCTCTCTCCGCCATCGTCGCCGACAACGTCCCGCCCCCCTTCTGTCTCTCTAGACACCACCACGACCACCACCATATCCCCAATATCCTGCCAGTCTCAACGCCAACCCAGTCGCAATCCGCCCCCCCCAAGTGAAGCACCGTCAAGGCCGCCGCCAATCCTTCCCTTACCGCCGTCACCGCCATTACCTTCCCGTCACTGCTCCCACAGTAGCAACACGCTCAGCGCCGCCGCCGGCTGCGCCGGCTGCCGCACCCAGGGAGAACCCGCCCCGCGCGCAAGACACCCCGTGGCGGCCGGCAGCGCCGTGGCGGCGGCATCCACGGCGGCCGCCGCGGCAGCAGCGGTGCGCAGCGGGCGCCGAACGACCATCCTCCCGTTGGCAGCAAGGACGGGTGTAGCGGTGAAGGACGCGGTGGGGGTGGTGGCCGTCCCCGCAGCTGGCCGAGTCGTCTCCGCAAATAGGGCAGCACAGAGCGCGGCGGCGGCCCGAGCGCATGGCGGCGCGCGCGCCACCATCGCGGCGGCAATGTCAGGCGGTGCATCAGCGGTGCGCAGCTGGGCGTGTACCGTTGCCGTCGATGCTGCGAGCAGCCGGCCATCCCCAGCCGTGACCGGCGGCCCGCGGGGCCGCCGGCGCCGCCGCCGACCGCGGCAGCACCCGCCGCGGCGGGCCGCGGCGGCCGCACGGCGTGTGCAGCGGCGGGCTCGCGTCGGGGGACTCGCTGCCGCCCGTCGCGTCGCCGCCAGCGGGCGGCCGCGGGGGAGGGGCGTGGCGGCGCGAGCTCTGCCGCCGGCCGCCGCCGCGCCACCGCGAGACGCACACCACGCGCCTTGCCGCCCGCCTCCCCATCGCGCCCCCGCCGGCGATGCTGCCGATGCTGCCGTCGCCAATGCTGCCGCCGCACTCGCCGCCGCTGCACTTGCCGCCGCCGCCGCCGTCAACGCAGTGGCGGCGGCGGTGGCAGGGGCAGTGACGGCGGCGCGCGCTGCGGTCGTGCCGGCCCCAACGGCAGCAACCGCGGTGGCCAGGCGAACAGGGCCCGCGGCGCCGGCGCGGCCGCGGGTGGCGCTGCCGTCCCCGCAAGCCGCGGGACAAGGCGGGGCCGTCCATGGACGCGGCCTACCGAGGCGAGCTCGCCGCGTCCGACGAGGAGGCGGTGCGGGCGGTGGCCAGGGCGGCCGCCCCCGCCCCCGCCCCCTCCGCCGCCGCTGCGGGCTGCCGTTGCCGCCTGCCGCCGCCACCCCGGCCACCGCAGCTCCCGGCTGTTGCCCTTCCCGCCCCGCCGTCGGCTGCCAGCTGCCCATACGGCGCCCACCTGCCAGCTCCGCCCCTATCGCCGCCGCCCCCGCCGCCGCGGCCGCGTCCCGGCGCCACCTACACCAGCCGTCTGCTGCCATGGCCGTCACTCCCGCCGCCGCCGCCGCCGCCGCCGCCTCCGCCGGCTTGCTGGAGCCGCGGCTGCCGCTGCCGCCGCCGCCGCCGCGGCCGGCCTCCGCCCTGGCTAAGGGCTACCGCCCCCGCCGGGCGGCCGCCGCTCCGGCCGCTTGCCGCCGCCGCCGCCGCCGCCAGTTACCGCCGCCGCCGGCTACCGCCGCCACCGGGCGGCCGCCTCCCTGGCCGCTGCCGCTGCCGCCACCGCCGCCGCCGCGGCTGGCCGCTGCCCGAAGGATGCCGCCGCCCGCGGGCCGCCGCCGTGACGGTTTCCGCCGCCTGCGGGCTGCCGCCGCCGGCCGGCGGCTGGGCCAGCTGCCGGCCGGCTGCCGCCCAGACCGGCGCACTCGCCGCCGCCACCCCTGCCGGGTGAATGGCGCCTCGGCTGCAGCTGCCGCCGCTGCTGTCACGGCTGACCGCCGCCGCGTCTTCCGCCACCCCAGCGCCTGCCACCGCCGTCGCCCCTGGCCACCAATGCCGTCGCAGCCTCCGCCGCCGCCGCCCGCCACTGCCGCCGCTGGTGCCCCCGTCGCCGCGGTGGCGGCCGCCGCCGCTGCCTTCGCCCCCGCCGCGGCGGCACCGGCCGCCGCCGCCGCCCCCAGCGGTCGCTCTGACTGCCGCGGTAGCGTCCGCTACCGCCCGCCACCGCATCCCCTGCGGCTGCAGTTGCGGTCGCGGCGGCGGCCGCCGCCGCAGCCCCCTGCCGTCGCTGCCCTCGTGGCGGCAGCGGCGGCCGCCGCCCGCCACCACTGCGCCTGAGGCCGCGGCCGCCGCAGCTATGGCGGCGGGCACGGCGGCGCCCATATCCCGTTCTCCGCCGCCGCTACCTTCGCTGCGGCGGCGGCGGCCGCCGCCCGCCACTGCTGCTTCCGTGGGCACGGACCATGCCGCGGCTAGCAGCCGCCGGCGCCGCGGGCTGCTGTCCCCCTCCGTGATCTCGTGGTGGAGTGTTGGCGAACAGAGACCCCCCTCCGTGATCTCGCGGTGGAGTGTTGGAGACTTGAGGCAAGCGTGGATGGTGGGGGGGGGAAAGGGATGAGCGGCGGCGAGACGACACGGGTGACCTGCTACCCAAATAGCACGCCGATGTATTTGATGGGAAGTACTTCCGTAGCGATTATTAAACAGAGAAGCAACAGTACATACTCTTCAGACTGCCTGCACAATCGATTGCGTTCTGTTGGAGCGCGGACCATTGGGGACGCCATGAAGTCACAGCAGACGCTGTTTCACCGTCACCAGCGCCCGCGAACGGTGGAACCGAGGGGGGATGGTGAAAGCATTGTATCCGTCCATGGGGTCGTTGGGGGCTCTGCTCTAGAAGACTTCTGCAGAACCGCACTCAAAACTGAATAGAACAAGTAAAAACGGCCTATGTTTCCAGCCGGCCTGCTGGGTGGCCGGGAACTGGTGAAGCCGGCGACAGGGCGGGGAGGAGGGGGGCCTCAAACGCCAGCGCTTCAACCGCTTGCGTCACAGCAGTCGCGCGAGTCGCTGACCAGGTTAAGTGCCACGTCAAAATCTGTACTCGTCTATCCAACAATGTTGACTTCCAGAAGCACTCCTTAAGTCGGATGGCTAAGATCGTGTGACAGCCTATCACATGAGACGAGTGGCGCATTTGATTCTCCAGAGAAGCCACGAAATGTGAGCCAAGTAGGGGGTCCATGTATTGTTCTCAGTTGAGTATCTAGCAGAGCATTTTTCAACTTCAAGTACCTCTGTGTAAGAGCTGGGTTGCTGGTCCCCAGTTGTGTTACCGTCCGCTCCCCCTTCCCCCCGCCACCGTCGTCTGGCCCTGTCCTCCAACTCCTTCCCACGAGGTGGCGGAGGGAGACGGAAGCTCGCGGCGGTGGCGTCGGCCGCCGGCCGCGGCTGTGCCGGCAGGGGGGGCAGGCGGCAGGCCGCGGCGGCGGGTGACGGGAGCGGTAGCGAGCGCCGGCGGCGGCCAGCCGCCCCGACCGGTGGCGGCCGCCGGCCGCGGTGGCAGCGAGGGAGGGAGCGGCGACGTGCGTCAGCTATAGCTGGCCGCGGCGGCGACGGAAGGGGGAAGAGCGGCAGCCCACGGCGGCGACGAGGGAGGGGGCGGCGGCGCGCGGCGGCGCTAGCCGGTCGCCTATGAAGGAGGCGGCAGCCAGCAGCAGATGCTATCCGCCAGCGACAGCCGGCGGCAGCGTGCAGAGGCGGAACTCGGCAACGTCGGCGGTGACGGGGGCGGGCTGGTCGCCTGCGGCCGCCAGAGTGGGTGGCGGCAGCGCACGGCAGCGGTGGAGGGCCACCCTGTCCGGTGGGGGCGGCGGCAACAGCCGGCAGCAGCAGCTAGCGGCCTGTAACAAACCGCGCAGCTGTGGGCGGCGGTGGCGGGAGCGAGGGCGGAGCCCGCAGCGGGCGGGGGATGCGGCTGCCAGTGGCGACGGCGGAAGCGGGGGCGGCGGTCCGGGCGCGCACGGCCGCCCGAAGCTACGGCGGGGGCCGCGGAGGCGGCGAGAGCAGCGGTCAGGAGCGGCGGGGGCGCGGGGGCCAGCTACCCGCGGTGGCAGCGGCGGCGAGGGCTGGGGCCGCCGCCCGCCCCGGCGACGGGGGCTGAGGCCGGGGCCGAGGCCGCCTCGCGGGGCAGCTGCACAAGGCGAGGGCGGGGGAGCAAGCGGGGGCAGCCGCGGCTGGGGCGGGGGCAGACGGCGGCTGCCAGCGGGGGCGGTGGCTGGCAAAGCAGGCTGTGGCGGCAGCGGCGGCGGCGGCAGCAGCAGAGGGGGTGGCTGGGGCAGGCGCCCGCGGGAGCGGCGAGAGCGCTGGCGGGGCGGCAGCCGGTTGGCCGCCGGCCGGGCAGCCGGCCGCCGGCAGCAACCCACGAGCGGCGGCAGCCGGCAGGCGGCGGCAGCCAGCAGGCGACGGCAGCCTGCAGGCGGCGATGGGCTGAAGCTACAACTCTGGCCGGCCGGCCGGAGCGGCGACCGGCCGGCGGCGGCGGCAGCCCCCGGTCAGGGCGGCGGGCGGCCGCGGCGGCGGCCGGCAGTCGGCAGCGGTGACGGCCTGCAGCTGGCAGTGGCGGCCGCCCGCGGGCGGCGGCAGCGGCGGCGGCACGCGCGCGGCGGCGGCGGCGGCGGCCGCCTGCGGCGGTGGCGGCAAGCCGGCGACCGCGGCGGGGGGGGGTAGGCGGCGGCGGCGGTCGGCAGCTAGCAGCGACGGCGGCCGGCGGCGGCCACCATAGGCAGCGGCGGCCGGCGGGCGGCCGCGGCGGCCGGCAGCCAAAGCAGGTGGGGGACGGGGGGCGGGGCGGCCAGCAGCCAGCAGCGGCGGCGGCCGGCGGCCGCCGCCTGCGGTGGCGGCGGCGGTGACAGCGGCTGCCGGCGGCGGCGGGGGCCGGGGCGGGGGCGGGGGTGGCCGGGACAGCCCGCGGCGGCCGGCGGCGCAGCCTGGGGGGGGGGGCGCGGCGGCCCGGGGGGGACGGGGCTTGGTGGCGGGACGGTGGCGGGAAGGTGGAGGCGTGGTGGCGGGAGCATGGCATCGGCACCCGTCCGGGGCACTGGGGTAATGAATGCGACAGTACACAGGACGGTAAGTAGTGTAAAGTAGCGCCCGGAGCACACGTGGGACGTTGCGTCGTCGGCGGACGGGGGCTGGCATGAGGGGGGCCAGAGGCGTGGGTGGACCGGCACAGCGCATCCGCACGCGCTGCTGATCAGCATCTCCCTGGACAGTCTTTCTCCATTGCTGTGACATCCTTTCTTGGGCACGGTGCCTAGGACCAATGTAGGTCGATCGACGTTTCCGATGCGATCATCGCATGTGTCAGCATTCGATCGTCTTCACTGACCAATGAGAAGGCGAAAACGTGCTTCGGTCGGCGGGCTTACGGTCGACGCAAAAGGGGGGGGGGGTTGGGCAAGCTTTGACAAGTCCGTGACAAGCCATAATACGGAAGAACAGGCTTGTCATGGATCCCGCTTTAAGCACCACTGCTCTAGGCAAGTCCGCAGCCCATCGAAGGCCGAATCCGATGGGCCGGTACAGTAGCGAACGCGCGGAGGGTTGAGTTGCCGATGAGAGTCCGGGGGAAACGTGACGATGCCAGCCAGTGGTCAGTGACCCTCTGGCAGCATTTTTGGTGGCCGACCAGGCGCGACCGCATGCCCAGCTTCCAGTCACATTGACCCCCCCGCCTCAGCTTGTGGTCAGGAAGACCTTGGCAGGCCGGCTAGAGCGTGATCTCCGTTGAGCTGCGCCGCCCTTGACAGAGCCACGAGCGGCTCAACGGCATCGACCGCCAGCACCTCGATCCGATTGGGTGGCCAGCCTCCACCCGGTGACTGCCCCGCGACGGCTGCTGTCCGGCACGGCCGCCACGCCCTCCGTCTGGGCACTCCCATTGGCTGTGCGCCTGCAGATACAAGCAGTCGGGGTGTGGTCGCCAGAGGGTTTGGGGTTTGTGCTTCCCCGCCGTTGAGGCCTGGGGGCGGGGGGGGGGAGGTTGTTCGCCGCCGCCGGAGGTGGTGTGCTGTCAGGGGGCCGCACGCGCATCCAGCCCGTGCGCGAGGGTGGGACCAGGCGGCCGCAGTCGCCACCACCTCCGGGGTCGGGAAAAAGACCTGCCCGCCGCCCCCTCCCTCTGGGGCACTCTCGTCACACGACCAGCCCCACCCCGCTCGCTGACTCTGCCTGGCGCCCCCCCGTCGGCCCACCTCCGGCAGGCCATGTTCCACATGTCCTGCGTGCCACGCCGCAACGCACCCCCGACCTGCCCGACGCGGCCAAGTGCATGGATGCCATGCGTGCCAGCGCGGGGTCGCCGGCGTCTGCGCCAGGCCCGCCGCGGCGGCGCGCTTGAGTTCGTTTGCCTGCGGCAGCGTGGGCGGCGGGGGGGGGAGGGAGCGGTGGCGTGCAGCCGCCGCCCGCTGCCGCCGCCCGTGCCGCCGCCCAAATTTTGGGCCGCGGCAGCCTGCGCCGCGCACAGCGTGACCCGCCGCCCCGACCGCCACCGCCTTGACCGCCCGTGCGCGTGGTCGCCCGACTCCACGAACTTCGCCGCCCCGCACCCCCCTCACGCCGCTGGCCCGTGCGGGCATCGCGGTGACCACCGACGACCTGCCACCGTGCCCGTCTGGTGGTGAGAGTGACCTCCAATTCCCAGACACGCCCCGGCTGCTCCGCCGCAGCTCCGAAACGCTGTTGTTGGCGGCATCGGGCCGGCAGGGTGCGCGGCTGGCGCGTCTTTCCCCGCCCCCTTTTTTTTTGAGCCGCGGCCACCCTACCCCCTCTCATCCCCACCCCACTCTCCCCACGTCTCGCCCTTGTTCGGCGATCATGAAGGCGTCGCCGCCGCCGCGCCCGCTGTCCCGCCCTTCCCCTTCCCCCCGGATTTTGGCGGCTCGGCCTTTCCCTCCCCCACCCTCCCACCCCGTAGCGTCTGCTGGTGCGCCCGCCACGCCCCTCCTCCCCTCCCCCCCCTTGGTGCTGTCCATGTACGCGTCGCCCCTGCCGCTTCCCGCCTTCCCGTCGCCGTCGCCGTCCGCATCGGCGGCCATTGCCGCGGCGGCCGCCGCGGGGATGTACGCCGTGCCCGGCATGAGTGGCGCGTTTGGGCCCGCGCCTGGCGGTGTGGCCTTTGGCTATCTTGGCAACGCGCCGCCGATGCCGCTGCCGCTGCCGTCGTTGGTCTCTGGCCAGGCCCCGCTGCCTGTGGCCGGCGGGCATGCGCTGACCACGAGGGTGGGTACGGCGGCGGCGGCCCCGCCGCTCGGGCCGGCCACACCATTGGCGGCCTCGGTTTCCGCGCCCACCGTTGGGCATGTCATCCCCGCTCCGTGGGCGCCGCCTCCCACCGCCACCCCTGCGGTAGCGGCCGCCCCGGTGGCTGCTGCGGCTGGCGTGCCGCCCACCCCGCCTGCCCACCCCACCCCCGCTCCCAAGCGCAAGATCACCCGCACCCGCCGGCGCAAGTCATCCCCCCTCCCCCCGCGGACGTGGCGCTGGACCAGCTTGCGCGCGCTGACCTTGCCGGCACCACCGCTGCCCGCAGCCGTAAAATGACGGCGTCGGAGCGGGAGGTAATGCTCCACCGGCGGCGGCTGCGGAACCGCGCGTCGGCTGCGCGGTCACGGCACAAGGCACGGGAGGCGGCGGCACGAGGCGGGGCGGCTACCCCCGCTGGGGGGGGCGGGAGCGGCGGGGCCGGCGAGCCGCCGGCCGCGTCCCCCGCGGCGCCGCCACCCGCAGCAGCCGTAGATGCGTCAGCCGTGGCTGACGTGGCCGTCGATGATACGGCGGCGGCGGTGGCGACGCTGGCGGCGCTGCCCCTGGGGCCGACGCGCGCCCGAGCGGCGGCGGTGGCGGCGGTCAAGGCGCCGCCTGGCCCTGGCGTGTCGGCCGACGGCGCGGCCGAGCGCATCGCGGATGCGATTGCACGGAATCTGCAGCTTCGGGAGCGCAACGCGCGGCTGCGCGCTGCCATTGAGACGCTCCAGCGGGATGCTCGTGTGGCTGGTGGCGACGGCGTTGCCGATGGGGCCCCCGCCGTTCCCGCCGCAGCGGTGGTGGCAAAGGCGGCACCCTCTCCCCAATCCCCTGTGACGCCCATGAATGTGGTGTGCGGGGTGGGATGCAACCGTGACGGTGGTGGCGGTAGCGTCGGCGGCGGTGGCGAGCCGCTGGCGGACCAGTCGTGCGGGTCGCTCGAGTTTAGGGACTGTGTCGTACGGGCCGACGGTGGCGGTGGCGGTGGCGGTGGGGTGATGGCCGCTGGGGCGAGCGCCCGCGACGGTGGGGGGGATGGTTCCCTGGTTGGGTCGAGCATGTCGGGGATGACGCTCGCAGGCGAGGCGGTGCAGCAGCCACTGGTTCGCCCGCTTGTGTAGGAGGGGGTGGAGTGATGGGTGCTCTGGCCGGGGGCCTGAGAACCGTAGGAGCGAGGGGCGGCGCCCAGGCGGCCGTCGCGGACTGGTTGTGGGGCTCTTGTGGCAGCTTGGTGTGATGCTGTGTGTACGCTTTTTCCTTCCCTGTGTTTTTCCTCTGTGTGTGGTTGCGCTGGTGCAACCCTGTTCCTGTGGTGATTTCTTCTCTGGTCTTCTTTTGCGGTTTGAGTGTCTGCTGCACGTCCGCGGGTTCGCTTTTCCCCTTGGCCTCTGTACTCGTAAACAGTTTGTTCTTCACACCTGTCTCCTGTCTGCGACCAGCGACTGATGGCCAGCAGACGACGGATGCCGGCCACACGCCTGCCCGACAAACCCGTCGTCCTGCTTCTTTAGACACACAGGGAGTGCTGCTAGCCGCCGGCATGGAGCGCGTGGATGATCAGGCGCGCAGACTCGGAGCGGCACGAGCAGCCGCATTGCCGCCACCACCGGCAGATACGTTTGCTCCACGTCGCTCCTCCGCAAGGGGAACATATACCTCTCCTATCGGCAGATTCAGATAGATGCGACTGTGGTCAACAAGGGGTCACAGCCGACCCCGTAGCGGATACACCGCCGTCGTGCAGTCCCCGTGGGAGCATTCATACCGCGACCGGGGGGCGAGCAGGTTGGGGACATGCCCCACCCGCGTTGGGGGGGGGGGGGGGGGGAGGGGGGGCGCCACGGCGGCAAGAGGGGTGGCCTCGACGATCCGCCCCGGCATGCGCCGGCGCTCGGTGCTGGGCGCAAAGAGCCGAGTGGGGGCGATCCCCACCGACGGTATGAGGGGGCCGTCGCTGGCTCACCTATCCTTTCCCAGATGCCAGCCAAGGGTGAATTCCTGCTGTCTGCTGTTGCAGATTGCCAAGGCAGTCGGGTACGCAGAGACAGCAAGCGCACCTCCGCTGGCCACCCGCGTTGGGGCAGTGGCAGTCGTGACCCACGCTTTTCCCTCCCGGCCACCCTCCCCTCCCCCCCCCCCCCCCCCCCCCACCCGCCGAAACCTCGTCAGTACACCCCTTGTCCGCACCGCCCATCCCCTCGGCCGTCCTTCCCCATCCTCCAATCCCACTCTGCCTCCACCCTCCCCCCCGCACAACGCGCCGCCACCACCACCGTCCCGCCCCTCCGTTGCTGCCTCGCCCCCTCCCTCCACCCGTCCTCTCTCCTCCCTCCCCTTCTCCCTCCCCCCTCCTGCCTCATTCCAGGGGGACGCGCCACGGGCGTTGTGTTCTACATCCGCCTCACGCCGCCCAGCGCTTCTGCCCTGTGCTGTGGCCTCCCACCAGAGGCGGTGGCACCCACCGGGTGGGTGTCCCACACCACCCTGGCCGCGGCCCCCGCCAGGGTGTGCGTGCCGCAGGCTACGGCCCGTCGGCAGGTGGTGGGGGGGGTGGCGGCGGTGGTGGCGACGGCGACGGTGACGGCGGCGACGGGAGAGAGGGAGAGGGGGAGGGGGAGGAGGAGGGGGTGCCTGCCACCGCCGCCACCCTGGAGGAGACCCCCGCCCGGGACGGCCCGCCCGCGGCCGCCTTCGCCCCTGCCGCTTCTAACGGCGGCGGCGGCAGTGCCGGCGAGCCCACCCCCCCACCCCCCCCTCCCTTCCCCGCTCCCCCGTCGCGTGCCTGCCAGGCACTTGCCCACCTGGTGGCAGGGGCGACGGTGCACTGGTCGCCCACCCCCCCCGCCCCCCCCCCGCCGCCACCCGCCCACGCGGCCGCCCTCGCAGCCCGCCTCGCCCGCTTCTGGTCGGCCGCCAACGAGGCGGCCTACGCGGCGCTGGTGCGGGAAGTGGTGCCCCGGTCGGCCCGCGCCGCCGCCGCCGCCGCCGCCGCCGCTGCCGCCGGTGGGGGCGGGGGTGGCGTCTGGGAGGGCACCGCCGCCGCCCTGCGTCTGGGCGCTGAGGTGGGCCTCAACGTCGTCGTGTCCATGGCAACGGCGTTTGTGGTGGGGCGGTGGGTAGGGTCCCGGCTGGAGGAGGGGACGGGCGGCGGGCCGGGGGAGGTCACACCGTACGCTCCTCTTTTCCGCACCCATCGTCAGAAAAAGTGCTCTGCCAAACCACATCGTGGCATGAGCACGCGTCGACAGCAGGAAGACAAATAGCTTGTCGTCCGTCTGACACTCAGCTGCCATGTCACGCCGGTCCGCCAAGGCCAACTGACCGTCAAGCCACGCATACTTGAAGCCCGTCGCCTGCACAGAGTGGTCCAGGATGTGCGCCACCTTGGTGAACTGCGAGTAGACGAGCACCTCGTGGCCTTCACGCTTGAGCCGGCGGAGGAGGGCGTGCAACACCTGCATCTTGCCAGCGTCAGCCACCAGGCGGCCGCGGTCAGGCATGGATATCGGCGAGGTGCCCACAGCACCACCATAGGTGCCAAACAAGCACCGCCACAGCGCAAGGTCCTCCGCGACAGAAACACCGCTGTCCACAGGCGACCCCGGGTAGGCCAAGGCTTGTGCCACACTTGACAGGGCCTACTGTACCATGTTGGCAGAGCAATGGTGACCCGACGCTGTCGTCCCATCCCGACTACCGGGTCGTTGGTGGTGGAGCCATTCTCCACTCTTGTCCGCATCGGCGCGCTCTCCGTACCGTGCAACCCGCAGCCGTCAACCAAGGTCGGCGGCCAACGTCAGGCCCCCCCGTCCTCCCCCCGGCTGTGCACCCAGTCGGCAGCGCCAGACTGGCGGCCTGGCAACGGTCCCCCCTCCCCGCCCTGCCCGGGCGGGGGCGCCCACGCCGACCCTCCCCCCCCGTGGAGGGCCTCCCAGTCGGCCACACCCCGCGCCACCGCCGCGTCGCGCGCCGCCCCCGGCGGCAGTGCCGCGAGCGCGGCGGCGTTGCGGCGCGCGAGGGCGGCGGCCAGCCAGGCCTCCCCCCCCAGCGTCCGGCGGGCGGCCACCTCTGGGTAGCGGGCGGTATACCGGCGGGTCACGTCCGCGACGCCCTCCCCCGCGGCGAGGATGTACGCCAGGCGCTTGCCCCAGCCCGCCTCGTACAGGAGGGGCGTATCGAGGGCCGCCTCGCACGCGTCGGCGTGGACCCACCGCCGCGCCGTGGCGCTCCACACCTCCGTCCACAGGTGGTCCGTCGAGTCCACCACCAGCCGCGCGGTGAGGCCCGCCGCGACCGCGACGGCCGTAAACGCCTGCGCCCACTCGCCGCACCGGCCGCGGCGGGTGGTGAGGAGCGTCAGGGGGTGCGCGTAGCGGGCAAACCGGGCCACCGCCCCGCAGCCGCCGCACGCGTGGAGCTCCACCCGTGACGCCCGCCCCGCGCGCTCCGCGGCCGACGGCGTGGCCATGGCCGTCACGGTCGTCGCGCCACCACAGGCGCCACAGGGGAGGGTGTCGACCCAGGTGAAAAAGTCGGCCTTGAACCAGGTGAGCAGCGCCCGCGTCAGGCGCGCGTCTGGGCAGGTGGCCAAGTCGTTGCGCGCGGCCGCGGCGGGGGCGGCCGCGTCCGACGAGGCGGGGGCGGCGGCAGCGGCTGCGCCGGCGGCGGCGGCACCAGACGCCCCGTCGGCGGCAGCACCAGCAACGCTCTTGCCATCACCCGCGCGGGTGGCAGCGGCCAGCACGTGGGGCGGTATAACCCGCTGCGCCCACTCCCGCACCGACGGCTCGTGGTACTCGCGCACCGCCGCGGCGTAGCGCTCCAGCCGGTCCAGCAGCGCCGCCCCTTCCGCGGTGGGCCCGCCCCCAGCAGCGCGGAGCAAAGCGGGCGCCGCACCAGGCACGGGCGGTGGCGCCGACGCTGACGACGCCGCCGTCGCCGCCACGGCGGCGGCGGCCGCCGCCGCCGCCGCCGCCGCCGCGTCGGCGGCGGCGGCGGCGTCGAGCGGCGTGGCCGCCGCCGCCGGGAGTGGCCGCGAGGCCGCCACCACCCGAGCAGCGCTTGGGCGGTCGGCCGGCACGTCGGGGGGGGGTGCCCCGCCACCCATGGCCGCGCATGCCCGCGGGCGGGGGCGGACGCGGGCGCAGACGGCGCGACGCCCGCCGCGGCCGCGGCGGTGAGCGCGTCGCAGGGGGGGGAGTCGCCAGCACGGCGGCGGCCAGTGTGGCGGCGGCGGTGGCGGCGGCAATGAGAGTCTGGCAGCAAGAGCGCCCGCACACTGCAGGCGGTCAGGCGGCCATGGACATGGCGGCCACGGCGCGGGGCACGCACGCACCCCGGGCTGGCCGAGGCGGACAGCGGGCGGCGGTCGCGGCTGCTCCCTCCCCCGCGGCGCAGTGGTGTCAAACCCGCGAACGCCGGCACAACGTGCAGCGGCGTGCATAGCCCCTGACGGGGCTTGTGAGAGGCGGGGGGGGGGGCGAGCACGATTGCACGCCGCGTGCAACGTTGGCACGAAAAATTTCACTCGATGCACGGCTCCTTGCACTCAGGGCACGTCTTGACGGCGGAACTCGGGCGTGTCTCAGACAAATAACAGAGGCAGAGAGCTTTCCTATTGGTCAGAAGTGGAAACGTGCTTCGCGCACTCGATGAGCCGGGCGTCTGGGGCACAAGAACTTACTCAGACATTTTCAAGGAAAACGAGTTGCAGACATGCCTCGTTTGTGGTCGGAAACGCAGTGTGTTTTTCCGACCACAAAAAAACACGCCGTCGCCGCAAAACAAGATCCGCAAGGGCAGACGAGAGAACCTCTTCGGGGCTCTCCGAGCCTGCAGCCTCCTGCTGTCCACAGACAGATCACGATCTGCGAGGCGCGCTGCAGCCCGTGGTCTCGCCCCTCCAGCCCACTCGAAGTGCGAGAGCGGTCCGGGCTCGCAACAGTGTGGCTCCATTTCGAGGTGCCCCCAACCATCCAGGCGTGACCGCCGTCGTCACTCCCAGCTTGACGTCCCAGTCGTTATCCTCCCCCTTCATCCCCTCCTGTTGCGCAAGCGACTACACACTGACATGGAAGAATACCGGTTCGAGGAGAAAAACGAGCTCGTCGTGAGGGGTGAGCACGGGCACAGGACCGGACGGTGTGATGTCACTCGTTGTGGACCCCTGATGTGTGCGCGCGGCCGCAGGCACGCCGTCTTTCCTGGAGCAATCGTGGTGTGCAGAAGGTAGCCCACCCCTCGCCGTCGTATCCCCCAGTCACCAACGATTGCTCGTAGACATTGTCTAGTCGTCAAGACAGGGCGTGTCTGGCTGCGTGCGCCCACGGAATTACAGCCTGTGTTTTGTGCATTCGCAGACACTTTCCAGATGTCGTCAAGACACGCCCTGAGGGCGTGTCTTGACGACATCTGGAAAGTGTCTGCGAATGCACAAAACACAGGCTGTAATTCCGTGGGCGCACGCAGCCAGACACGCCCTGTCTTGACGACTAGACAATGTCTACGAGCAATCGTTGGTGACTGGGGGATACGACGGCGAGGGGTGGGCTACCTTCTTGCACACCACGATTGCTCGAGGAGAGACGGCGTGCCTGCGGCCGCGCGCACACATCAGGGGTCCACAACGAGTGACATCACACCGTCCGGTCCTGTGCCCGTGCTCACCCCTCACGACGAGCTCGTTTTTCTCCTCGAACCGGTATTCTTCCATGTCAGTGTGTAGTCGCTTGCGCAATAGGAGGGGATGAAGGGGGAGGATGACGACTGGGACGTCAAGCTGGGAGTGACGACGGCGGTCACGCCTGGATGGTTGGGGGCACCTCGAAATGAAGCCACACTGTTGCGAGCCCGGACCGCTCTCGCACTTCGAGTGGGCTGGAGGGGCGAGACCACGGGCTGCAGCGCGCCTCGCAGATCGTGATCTGTCTGTGGACAGCAGGAGGCTGCAGGCTCGGAGAGCCCCGAAGAGGTTCTCTCGTCTGCCCTTGCGGATCTTGTTTTGCGGCGACGGCGTGTTTTTTTGTGGTCGGAAAAACACACTGCATTTCCGACCACAAACGAAGCATGTTTGCAATTCGTTTTACTTCAAAATGTCTGAGTAAGTTCTTGTGCCCCAGACGCCCGGCTCATCGAGTGCGCGAAGCATGTTTCCACTTCTGACCAATAGGAAAGCTCTCTGCCTCTGTTATTTGTCTAAGACACGCCCGAGTTCCGCCGTCAAGACGTGCCCTCAGTGGACGCCAGAGTGCACGCCTTGGCAAACAGCTGTGCACGGCCGTCTCGAGCTGCCAGATTATTTACTACGGCCCAATTCAACAAGTGTGGGTGGCCTGTGTACTGCGCTGGACCATGAGGCAAGGTCATTGGCGCTTTCCTCGAAACCGTCGCCGTCCGGCGCAATGAGGCTGGATTTCTGAGAGTGAGGGCGTCCTTTGGGTTCGCTCAACTACTGCCGATTGGGTTGCTACGGGAGTAGATCGGGGCCCGGCGTGCGTCGGTGTGCACTGCTCCTTGCAACGGCGTGCGCTGCCCCGTGCACTCCGTGCATAGCCCGTGCCAACGCATTGCACGCGATGCACAATGACGTGCATTTTGTTGACGTTGTAGCGACTGAGGACGACGAGCACGGGTTGTGCTCCGGAACTCATGCCTGGATAGTGTACAGCGCCGTGCGTCGGCGTTCCCAAAAATCGTGACCAGAGACCCCTGGGAGGGGGGTTTTTGACCCCTTGCACGGCCGTTGGCACGCCCAGACGGCGAAATTTTGATCCGCGGACGTTCGCGCGTTTGACACCACTGCGCTGCTGGCGAGGTACAACCACACGGAAATCCACGAGGCCACCGCCGCGCCCATCCATCGGTGATCTCTGTGCCACGTTGGCTGGCGTGCCCAGCGGGTGGCCCCGCGACCGTCGTGGTCGCGCGGCGCCGCGCGCGCGGCACGAGCTTGGCCGCGGCGCCGTCGCGGCTGGCCGCGACGTGCCCCCCCACACCCCCCCCCCACCCCCCCCCCCCCCCCGGCTGCCGCCGCCGCGGCACCCGCCGCGCCCGCCGCCGCCGCCGTCGCCCGCCATGCGGGCACCCGCGGCGCCGCGTCCGCGGCCGCCGCGCGTCCGCGACGCGGCGGGCGCCCCCCCCCGCGGCGCCGCCGCCGGCCGCCGCGGCCGCCGCGGCGGCGGGCCGCCGCCGCCACGGCCGCCGCCGCCGCCGCCGCCGCCGCCGCCGCCGCCGCCGCCGCCGCCGCCGCCACTGTCGCTGCCACTGCTGCTGCTGCCGCCGCGGCCGCCGCTTGCCACTCCCGCCCCGCCGCGTCGGCTGCCGCCCGGGGCGGCGGCGGCGGCGGCGCCACCCCCGCCGCCGGCGGCGGCCGTCGCGGCGGCGGCGGCGGCGGCGGCGGCGCCGGCCGCCGGCCGCCGGCGCGTCGCGTTTGTGGGCACCGCCGCCGCCGCGACCGTGGCCGCCGCGGCGGCGGCGACGCTCTGCCGCCGCGGCGGCCGCCGCGGTCGTGCCGTCGTCCTGCGGCCGCCGGCGGCCGCCACGCCCGCGGCGGTGCCGCTGCCGCCGCCACCGCCGCTGCCGCCGCCGCCGCCGCCGCCGCCGCCGCCGCCAGCGTGCGGCGCCGCGCGGCGGGCGCGGCAGGCCGGCCCGGCCTCGCCGCCGCGGCCGCGGGTGGCCGTCGCCGGCCGGCTGCGGACGGCGGCGGCGCCGGTCGCGGCGGCGGCGGCAGCGGCCGCCGGCCGCCGCGGCGGTGGCCGCCGCCGCGGCGTTACCGTTGCGGCGGCGTCGGCGGCGGACGCCCCACCCAGGGGGGCTGCCGGCGGCGGTCCCGCCGCTGCCGCCGCCGCCGCTGCCGCCGCCGCCGCCGTCACCGCCGGCGCGGCCATCGCCGCGGCCGCGTCGGTGGCGACCGCCGTCGAGGCTGGCCGCGACGGTGGCGGCGGCAGCGGCGGCGGCGGCGGCGGCGGCGGCGGCGGCGGCGGCGTCGCCGGCACAGACGACGCCACCGCCGACGCAGAGCCGGGCGGCCGGCGGCGGCGGTCGCCGTCGGCGGCCGCCGCGACGCCCGTCCCCCCCCGCCCCCGCACGCGGCGGCCCAACGGCTACTGGGCCGACTGGGCCAACGTGTCGGCCGAGGTGCTCGCGCACGTGGCGGCCACCGCCGACGCGGCGGCGGCGGCCGCCGCGGCGGCGGCCGCCACGGCGGGGGGTGCGGCGCCGACCCCCCCCCCCCCCAGCGGGTCATGCCCACCGCCCGGGCGCTCCGCGCGGCGGGGCGGCGGGACTTGGAAAACGCCATCACCCGCCACGGGGGCTTTGCCGCCGTCGGCGGGCGGCTGCGGCTGGCCGCGGGCGGCGGCGGCGGCGGCGGCGGCGGCGGCGGCGGCGGCGGCGGCGGCGGCGGCGGCGGCGGCGGCGGCGGCGGCGGCGGCGGCGGCGGCGGCCGCCGCCGCCGCCCCCACGGCTACTGGTCGGCGTGGCCGCGTCTCGCGGCGGAGCTGCGCGTGTGGGCGGCGGCGACGGCGGCGCCGGGCGCGGCGGGCCTCGCCATGCCCACCCGGGCGGTGCTGCTCGCGGGGGGGCGGTCGGACCTTGTCGAGGCGATTGGCCGGCACGGGGGGTTTGTCGCCGTCGCCACGCGGGCGGGGCTGTCCCGGGGGGGGGGGGGGGGGTGGGGCGGCCGGCGGCGGCGGCGGCGACGGCGGCGATGCGGGGGCGGCCGCCCGTTGCGGGCGGGGGAGGGCGGCCGGCGGCGGCTGGCCGGCGGCGGCCGGCGTCGGCGGCGGGCAGGCGGCGGCAGCCCGCGGCGGCGGCGGCGGCAGCGGCAGCAACCGAGGCGGCGGCGTCTGGGGCTGTGGGCGGCGGCGTCGCGGCGGCGGCGGCGGCGACAGCGCCGCCCGTCACCGCCGCGTCGCGCCCGCGGGGCTACTGGAAGGAGTGGGCGCACGTGGCCGCCGCGCTCGACGCGTGGCACGCCGCCTACGGCGCCGACGTGCCCGCGATTGGCGCGGCCGGCCGGGGGCGGCTGCCGCCGCCACCGCCGCTGCCGGTCGCCGCCGCCGCCGCCGCCGCCGCCGCCGCCGCCCGCCCCCCCTACCCTCGGGTGCTGCCGCGGCAGGCGGCGCTGCGGCGCACCGGCTACGCGGCGCTGGCGAGCGCGATTGACCGGCACCACGGAGGCGGCGCGGCGGCCGCCGCGCGGGCGGGGCTGGTCGGCGCGACCAAGCCAAAGGGCTACTGGGCGCCGTTTGCGACGCTCGCCACCGAGGTGTACGCCCACCTCGACGCGGTCGCGGCGGCGGCGGCGGCGGCGGCGGCGGCGGCGGCAGCAGCAGCACCCGAGGCCGCAGCGGCGGCGGAGGGGGCGACGGGCGTGGCGGGGGGGGGGCGCCACGGCCCGCCCACCCGCCCGGACGCGGCGCTGCGTGCGGTGCTGCCGCGGCAGGCGGCGCTCGTCGCGGCGGGCCGCCGCGACCTGGTCGCGGCGATCGCGCGGCACGGGGGGATGGACGCGGTCGCGCGGCGGCTCGGCCTCGGCCGGCCCCCACGGCGGGGGCTCGCGGCGGACGCGGCGGCCGGTGGCGTCGAGCGCGGCGGCGGCGGCGGCGGTGGCGGCGGCGGCGGCCGCCGCCGCGCTGTCGCTGACGGCGACGGCTGGGCGGCGTTTGCCGCCGCCGCCGCCGCCCGCCGGTCCGCCCATGGCGGGCGGGCGGGCGGCGGCACGTGTGGCCGGTACGGCCCGGCGGCCGGCGTCGCGCCGGCAGCGACGGCGGCGGCGGCGGCGGCGGCGGCGGCGGCGGCGGTGGGGGTGGCCTTCCACGACGTTGCGCGGGAGGTGCTGGCGTTTGCGGCCACCCACGGCGGCGCGCCGCGGGTGATGCCGTCGCCGGCGGAGCTGCGGCGGCTTGGGCGCGGCGCGACGGCCGTGGCGGTGGGGGGGTGGGGGTGGGCGGCGACGGCGTCGCGGCTGGGCCTCGCCCTTCCCCCGGGGATTGTAGAGGAGGGGGGGGGCGGGGGGCGTGCTGAACAGTGACGAGCAGTCGGTACACCCCGTGGGGTTTGATGGATGATACGGCAGGGTGGGTGGCAGCCGTACGCATTCTGACCGATCCTTTCCGGTTGATGCTGACTGCCTGATGGGTGACCCGCTGTGACCACGCGATTGGGCGAAGAGCAGACGATACTGGCGATGACTACGGCGTAGGGACCGCGCCATGACGAGTGCCAGGTACACCTCAAGAGGACAACCCTTCCCCATCTTTTCGTTGAGCGTGCTGAGGACAGACCGCGTTGTGACGCTCGTAGTGCAGACGGTCAACCCAAGTTTTTATTTGCCGACGTTATTGACCGACCACACACACGCGCAAGAGAGAAGATGTAGAGCAGCAAATGTAGAACGCGGAATGGGAGACACGCACGTCACTGTACAGGGCTGCTTGTCACGCGCTGCACGCCCCTTGTTGCCGTCCCACGCCGCCCCACTCCGCCCGTCCCGTCGTGTCACCCACGGCCGGAACGGGAGCGCGCCCTCAACTGGCGCCGCAGCTCTGTGCATCCATGCTGCGGCACCGGCTCTGGGCTCGCGCCCGCACCGCGGCAGCGGCGTGCTACTTATTTGGCCGCGCGCTTGGCGTCCTTGGACGCGTCACGGGTGGCGCGCGAGGCGTCTTCGGCAGCGTCGCTAGCCGCGTCCTTGGCGTCGGTCCCGGCCTCCTTGGCCTTCTCCCCGGCATTGCCGGCGGCGTCGGAGGCGTTGCTCGCCGCGTCCTTGAGCTTGTCACCGATACCCATGATGAAGGAGTGAGGGGGGGGAGGGCGTGAAGAAGGTGTGTACGTGTATGGAGAGAAAGTGAGCGGGGAAGTGGTTGGGTGGATGCGAGTGTAGATGCTTCCTGGATGTCGCCCCAACCGGCTCGCGGCGGCCCTTCTTATGCGCCGCGCTGCCTGGGCGCGCAGGCTGGACAGGTCCAGCGGCCGCGCGGCTGCGCGCCCCCAGCTCGGGCCGAGCCGGCCGCCCGCGCCGCCCGCGCGGGCGGCGTGCCCCTCCACGCCCGCACTGGCCGTGGCCCCGACGGCCGCCACGCCCCCCCCAGCAGCAGCTGCAATCTCGGCCCGTACCAGCACGCGCGCCACGTGCCGCCGCCCGCACGACAGGCAGCAGCGACAGGGGCGTGTGGTGTGGGGCGGGCGGCGGGGCGGCCAGGCGAATCCCGCGCGCCCCAACGGAACCCCACTTCGCAGCCGCCGCGCGCAGTGTCTCTGACCTCGGCGCGCGGCGGGGCAGAGCGCCCCCGACCACGTCCAGGTTGACGGGAAGGGGGGGGGGGGTGAGGGGGGGGGGGTGAAGGGTGCAAATCGGGCACACGTCGCTCTGCAATCCGCCGCGGGCAGGTGGCTGGCCCCTTCCAAAACCCTCGCTGCCCCGCCCCCCCCCCAATGGTGTCGCCCACCGCAGCCACGTCAGCCGCGGCTGCTCAGCGCAACGGGCAATGCAAGCAGACGAGACAGACTGGTGTTGCGAGCAAGACCGACCTGGCTGCCCCCCTTCGCGCCGCCCCCCCCCCCCCCCCCTCCCCGCCCCTCAGACTCCCATTGCAGCCACGCGGCTCTATCTGCAGGCACTCCCCGCGGGCTCCATAACAGGCCATCACCGGCCGTCGTGCAAAGGACGCTGGAATGTAGACAGGTCGAGCGCTGGGGGGTTGCATCCCCCTCCCCCCCCCGACCGCCTCGGATTTTTATGCTGCCTCCGTGCCCCGCAACCACCATCAAACGGAGGACACCACGGCGGGGTCATGGCGTATTGGGTGGGCGCGCTCACCTGCGCACCGCCTGCTGGTATGCTTTTGCACGCCCGCAACGCGGAAGAGCCGGTCGACGCGAGTCCCCACGGATACAAGAACAAAATGATGAAATCCAAGACTTGTAAAGAGTCCTGCACCAGTAGAGTAAGTGCCTGATGGACAGAACTCAATTTTTGAAGAAAGACATGGTAGACCCCCCCCGCTGTTGATCCAAGATCCCGAGCGACGCGCCGTGCCGCTCCCCCCCCCCCCACCGCCGGGACGTCCCGTTGCGCGTGCACGCCCGTTTGCCCTGGCGGTGGCGGTGGCGGGATGGGCGCGGCCGCCGCGGCGGGCCCGCGCCCACACGGCCGCCGCCCCGTGGCGGCCGCCGCTGCGCCGCGGTCGCCGGCGGCCGCGCCCGTCCCGCCGCGCGCGCCGCGGGGCGGCCGCCGCCGCCGCATCCCCGCTGCCTGGGCGTGACGCGGCGCTCCGCCGCCTCCGCGCTCCTCGGTCGGCCGACGAGTTGGGCTCTGCCGTCCTCGAGCCACCCCACCCCCACCCCGCCCGCCCCGCCCCGCCGGCGGCGCCGCCCCATCCCCGCCGCCCCTCCGCACCCTCGCCCCCCCGGTCCTCCCCACCCTGCCTCCCCCCCCCCACCCCCCACGTTCCCTCCCCAGCTTCCCCTGCCTTTTGGCGACCCCGTTCCGGTGCCTGTATTGGCCCGCCACCACCCCCGTGCCGCCGCCCCCTGCCGCTGCCCTCATCCTCCGTGCGGCCGCCCGACGGCAGCGCACCGGCCGCCCGTCGCGGCCTGCGGCGCCGTCCGAGCGCCGTGCCGGCCGCCACCCCCCCCCGCCTCGCCGGCGGGCGGGGTCGTGTCGCCCAACCCCGCCGCGCCGCCGCCAGACCGCCCCCTGTGCCGCCGCCCGGTGCGGACGGGGGGGTGGGGGGTCACCCCGGTGGCCCCGCCCGCCGCGGCGGACGCGCCGGCCGCCGCGGGTGGCGGCGGCGACAGCGGGCGGCGGGGGCTGTGCCGGTCGGGGGGTGTGGTGGGTGTGGGGGTCGGGGCGGCCACGGCTAGGGGGGCGCCACCGCCGCCATGCAAGGCGGCGGCGGCGGCGGCGGCGGCGGTGGCGGCGGCGGCGGCGGCGGCGGCGGCGGCGGCGGCGGCGGCGGCGGCGGTGGCGCCGTTACCGCCGCCGGTCGGGGCTTTTCGATGCCGGCTGGCGCCGCGGACGGTGCCGCCGCCGCCGCCGCCGCCGCCGATGCCGCCGCCGCCGCTGAGGCCGCCGCCGCCGTCGCCGCCGCCGCGGCTGGCTGCAGCAGCAGCAGCGACGACGAGGTGGTGGTGGTCTCGCACTCTGGCCCCGCCGCCCGCCCGCCGCGGCGGCGGCCGCCCCCCCCACGGCCGCCGCCGCCGTCGCCGGCGGCGGCGGCGGCGGCGGCGGCGGCGGCGGCGGCGGCGGCGGCGGCGGCGGCGGCGGCGGCGGCGGCGAGCCGGGCGGCGCTCGGCGGCGGCGGCGGCGGCGGCACCCGTACGGCCGCCGCGGCGGCCACCGGCACCGTCGCCGCCGCCAAGGTGGATGTCAAGCCGGTGGTGGGTGGGCAGCCGCCGGTGGTGGCGGGCGTGGTGCGGCCGCCGGCGGGCGGGCGGCTGCAGGGTGCGGCGGCGGCTGCGGCGGCCGCCGCGCCGCCCGTGTCGTCGCGGCTGTTTGCGCCGCCGCCGCCGGGGCCGCCGCCGGAGCCGCCGCCGCCGCCGCCGCCGCCGCCGCCGGTCGCGCCGCCGCCACCACCACCTCCACCGCCGCCGCCGCCGCCGCCGCCGCTGCCGCCGCCGCCGCTGCCGCCGCCGCTGCCGCAGCCGCCGCCGCGGGTCGCGGCGGCCCCAGCGGCGGCGGCACGGCCCGCGGCGGGCGTGACGCGGCCGGCGGCGGGTGTGCCTCCCCCCCCACCGGCGGCGGCGGCACGGCCCGCGGCGGGTGTGACGCGGCCGGCGGCGGGTGTGCCTCCCCCCCCACCGGCGGCGGCGGTGCGGCCGGCGGCGGCGGCGCCCGGCGTCACGGCGGCCCCCTGCCCCCTGCCGCCCGCACGTGCGGCGGGCGTGCGGCCGGGGGCGGCGGCCGTCGTCCCGGCGGCGGCTGCTCCCCCGCCCTCCGTCACCCGTCGGCAACGGCGGGCGTCGCCGGCGAGCCCCCCCCCCGCCCCGCGCGGCGCCCCCTCCTCCGACGCTTCCTCCTCGCCTCCGTGGGAGCCCGAGTGGACGCCCGCTGAGTCCGCCTCGGGCCCCACAGACGCCACCCTCCTTCTCCCGGCGGTGGCCGCGCCCCGACGGGAAGCCCCAAACGGGGTGGTGCGCCCCGCTGCTGCTTCCCGCCCCGCTGCTGCTCCTGCCGCTGTGCCCCCCCCTGCTGCCCGTGCCGCCGACACCGTTGCCGCCGCCGCCCCCGCCGCGGGCGGCGGCGGCGGCGGCGGCGGCGGTGGTGGTGGCGATGGCGGCGGCGGTGGCGGCGGCGGCGGTGGCGGTGGCGGCGGCGACGGCGGCGGCGCCACGCCCGCCGCCGCCACCACGGCAGCGGCAGCGGCGGCAGCGGGCGCGGCGGCGGCGGCGGCAGCGGCGCAGGGCGCGGCGGACGCGGCGGCGGTGGCGGCCGCGTCGCCCGTAACGCCCGTCACGTCACCCGCGGCGGCGTCGACGGACGCCGCGTCGCCGTCACCGCCGCGGTCGCCCCTCGGCGCGCGCCGCGGCCGCCGTGCCGCGGCGGGTGCCGGTGGCGGCCGGGCGGCGGCGGCGGCGGCGGCGGCGGCCGAGGCGGCGGCGGCGGCGGCAGGGGTGACCGCCCGGCGGCTGGTGGCGGGACGCCCTCACGCGTCGGTGACGGCGGCGGCCGCGGCAGCCGCCGCGGCGGCGCCGCGGCCGGCGGCGGCAGCACCACGGGCGGCGGCGGCGGTGCCGCCCTCGCGGGGCGCCACCGCCCTGCTCCTCGCGGCGGCGACGGCAGCAGAGGCGGCGGCGGCGGCAGAGGCGGCGGCGGCGGCGGCAGCGGCGGCGGCGGCGCCCCCGCCCGGGTCTGCGGCGGCGGCCGCGCCCGCCGCGGACGCGGCCACCCCAGGCGGGGGCGCGACCACGCCTGCGACGGGCGCGGCCGCCGCTGGGGTGCGGCCGGCGGCCGGGTCCGCCGCGCTGGCGGGGTCGACGGCGGCTCCCGCGGCGGCGTCGGCGGCGGCGGCGCCGCGGCCAAGCGGCGGCGCCCCGGCCGCGACGGCCGCCCCGGCCGCGCCGCCCGCCCCGGCCGCGACGCCCGCCCCGGCATCGGCGGCCACCCCGGCATCGGCGGCCACCCCGGCATCTGCGGCCACCCCGGCGGTGGCGGCTGCCGCCGCCACCGCGCCAACGCCAGCCACGACGGCCGCCCCGGCAGCGACGGCCACCCCGGCCGCGGCGACGGCCCCTGCCGAGGCGCCCGCCGTGGCCGCCGCCGCCGCCGCCCCGGCCGCGCCGGGGGGCGGCGCGGCCACCCCCCCCGCGGCGCCCCCCCCGGCGACGGCGGCGGCCGCCCCGCCCCCCGCGGTCGCGGCTGGGACCGCCCCCCCCCTCCGCCCACCATTGACGCGGCCACGCTGGCCACCCTCTGCGCGCAGGTGCGGTCACTTGTGGACCGCCTCGACGGCGGCGGGCGCCACCGCCGCCGTGGCCGCCGCCGCGGCAGCGGCGACCCGGACGCGGGGGGGGAGGGGGCGTCAACGGCGGCGGCAGCGGCGGCGGCGGCGGCGGCGGCGGCGGCGGCGGCCGACGGCGACGCCACCCCCCCCAGCGGGGCCACCAGCGACCTGCCGGGTGGCCGCGGGCGGGGCCCGCCGCGGCGGCGGCGGTCGTCCTCGTCTGCCTCCCCCGTGTCGTGCCTGCTCGACGGCGAAGACAGCGGCGGCCTGTCCAACGCGGCCGACGGCGCCACCGACGGCAGCGGCGCGTCGCCCCGCCCGCCGTTTGTGACGCCGCCGCCGCGGCCCGCGGCGCGGCGGCCGGTCGTCGCGGCCTACCGCAGCACCCCCGCCGCGGCCGCGACGCGCGCCGCCGCGGCCGTTGCCACCGCCGCGGCGGCGGCAGCGGGCAGCGCCGCCGCGACGCCGGTGGCGCTGCCCCCGCCGCTGACGCCGCTCGGCCCGGCGCTGACGCCGCTGCAGCCGCTCGTCGGGGTCCCCCCCGCGGGGTCCCCCGAGGCGGCGCCGGCGCCGGCGCGCGGCTCCCCCCCGCCCCCGGTGCCGTCCCCCCCCACCCCCCCCGGGCCGCCCCTCCCCCCCCCGACGTGGACATCCCACCGTACGTGGCGGCGGCGGCGCTCGCCTTTGGCCGCGCCGTCGGCCTCGCCGCGCACCCCGCCGCGTGGGGCGCCGCCGTCGGCGTGCGCGCCGGCAGTGGCGGTGGCGGTGGCGGCGGCGGCGGCGGCGGCCGGCCCGGCGTCGGCGCCGGCGCGTGGCCGCTGTCGCCGTCGCCCCTGCCCGTGGGCTTCCCCTACGTCGGCCTCCGGTCGGCGTTTACGTACATCCCAGACGGGCCGGCGGCGGCGGCGCCCGCGGTGCCGCCGCGGCTCGCCGCCGCGTCGGCCGCGTCGGCGGCGGCGGGCGCGGGGGGCTCCCCGACGCCGTCGACGGCCGTGACGCCGCGGCGGCGGTCCCGCCGCCACCTGGCGGCGGCGGCGGCGTCGCGGTCTGCCGACGGCGGCGTCCGCAGCGGCGGCGGCGGCGGCGGCGGCGGCGACGGGGACGACGGCCGCGCGGCGGGCGCGTCGAGCGACGCGCCGACGGCGGGGCGCGGCCGCAAGCGGCGGCGGCGGGCCACCGGCGCGGCCGACACGTCTGGCGCGTCGGCGTCGCCGCCGCGGCGGCGGCGGCGCCCCCCCGCGGCGGTGGCGGCCCCCCCCTCGGGGTCGACCGACTCGGACGACTCGTCGGCGGCGCCATCCAGTGTGCCCTCGGCATCGTCGACGGACGCGTCCGCCTCGTCGGCGTCGCCGTCCGCCTCGTCCGCGTCGTACGGGCCGCCGCCGCGGTCACGGGGCACGCCGTCCTCCCGCGGGCGGTCGCCGCCGCGGCCGCCCCCGACCGCCGCCGCCGCCGCCTCCCGCGGCGGCCGTCGGCCCGCGTTGGCCCGCGGCCGCCGGCCCCGCGGCAGCGGTCGAGGCGGCGGCGGCGGCGGCGGCGGCGGCGGCGGCGGCGGCGGCAGCGCCGGGCGGGCATCGCCGCGCGCGGCCGCCGCCGCCGCGGCGGCCACCATCTTTGGCGCCCCCGCCCCGCCCGGCTCGCCCGGCGCGGCCGCCCGCGCGGCGGCCGCGGCGGCCATGGCCGACGTCGGCCTCCCCGGCAGCGGCGGCGGCGGCGGCTGGTGGGCGGCGTCGGCGGGGCCCCTCCCGCCGCCGCCGTCAGGGTCCGCGGCGGCGGCGGCGGCGGCGGCGGCGGCGGTCGCGGCGGCGGCGGCGAGCGCGGCGGCCGACGGCGGGGGGGCGCCGCCGGGGGCGCCGCGGTTGCCCGCCGCTGCCGGCGAGGCGGCCGATGTGGCGGCCGCCGTCGCGGCCGCCGCCGCCATTGTCGGCGGCGGCGGCGGCGGCGGCGGCGGCGGTGGCAGCGGCGGCGGCGCCCCCCCCGCGGCCGCCGCTACCGCCGTCACCGTCGACACGCCCGCCGCCTCTGACACCGACACCGCCGCCGACGACAGCGGCGACGGCCGCCACCGGGGCGTGCCGTCGGCGGCGGGCGACACGGCGGGGGTGGCGCCGCCGCACGTGCCGTTCCGGACGGCGCTGCGGCGGCCGCCCCCCCCCGGGATTGGCGCCGGCCCGCTGGGCGTCGCCGCCGCCGCCGCCGCCTGGGCCCGCGGCGTCGCGTACGTGGCGCGCGGCGCGCGCGACGAGGCGGGCGCCGACGTGGCCGTCGACTGCTTCCTCGCGGCGGGCCGCCTCAGCGCCGCGGCGGTCGCGGCGCTCGCGCCGCGCCCCGCCGGCGGCAACGCCGCCTCCGCCGCCGCCGCCGCCGCGCCCGACGACGCGGCGGTGCTGGCCGCGGCGGCCGCGGCGGCCGACGATGGCGGCCCGTCGCTGCCGCCGCCGCGGACGCCCGGCGAGGCCGTGTCGGCCGCCGCCGCCGCGGCGGCGGTGCCCGCGCTGCGGCGGCTGGCGGCGGCCAAGGCGCCGCTGGCGGTGGTCGTTGTCGAGGAGCTCCGCGCGGGCGGCCTCCTCACCCCCGCGGCGGGCGCGTCGCTCGTCGCGCTCGCCGCGGCGGCCGACGCGCTCGTCGACCCGCCGTGGCCGGCGGCGCCCATTGCCGACCCCGCGCCGGCACCGCCGCGCGTGGCGGGCGCCGCCGCCCCGCCCAGCAGCACCGACGATGACGACGACGCGGACGGCGCGGACGGCGACGCGGCCGCCGGCGCCGCCGCGGCGATTGCGGATGCCGCGGCGGGCGGCCCCGTGGCGCGCGCGCGGCGGCTGCGGCGGGCGGCGCGGGCGGCGCGCCGCCTCCGCCGCCGCGTCGACGCGGTGCTGTCGGCGGCGGCCAACCCGGCGGTGCGGCGGCCGGGCGCGGGGCTGGCGGTCGCCCTCTGGGCCGCCGCGCTGGGCGTCGTCCCCGCCAAGGGCGCCGCCGCCGTCGCGGCGCACTGGGGCCTCGGCACGGCGACGCTGTTTGGCGCCGGCTGCGCGTATGCCAAGGCCGCCGCGCGGTCGCACTTTGCGGCCGCGCTGCGGGGCATGGCCGACGGGCCGGCCGTGTCGCGCTGGCGGTCGGCGTTTGTCAAGGACCTGGCGGGCGCGACGCGGAAGAACCGGGCGGACCTTGCCGCGGCGGGCGCGTCCAAGGTGCTCGAGCACGAGCGCACGTCGGTCGCGGACGGCGTGCGGGCGGTGCGGCTGCTGGAAGCCGCCGCGGAGGCGGCGGCCGCCCCCGCCGACACGCTCATCACGCTCGCCTTTGTCGCCGAGACGCCGCCCGCGTGCCTCGCCGGCGGCGCGGACGCGGCCGCCCTCATCGACCGCCCCCGCACCGCCCTCTACACCCGCCGCGCGGCGGCGCTGGGCAGCGTGTCGGGCATCAACAACGCCGGCACGTGCTACCAGGGCGGCTTTGGCGTGGCGGGCGGCGCGCCAGACCTGCCCCTCGCGTTTGCGCTCTTTGCGCGCGCGGCCGCGGCGGGCCACGCGATCGCGTGGCGCAACATGGGGCTGCTCTGCGAGGAGGGCGCCAACCCGCTGGGCCTGCCCCTCCCGGCCGCCGCGCGCGTCATGTTCCGGTGCTACGTGTCGGGGGGGGGGTGACCGCGCTGCTCGCCGACTGGCCCGCCGCCGCGGCGGTCGCGGCGGGCGGCGGCGGCCGCGCGCCCGGCGGGCGGCCGGGCAGCCCAGCCGGCAGCGGCGGCGCGGGCGGCGGCGGCGGCGGCGGCGGCGGCGGCGGCGGCGGCGGCGGCGGCGGCGGCGGCGGCAGCAGCAGCGCCGACTGGCGTGCCGACGCGGCCGACGACGCGGCGGCCGACGACGCGGCGGTGACGGCCGCCTGGGCGGGCATCCTCCCCGCCCGCTCCGTCGACGTGCGGCCGCCCGACGCGGACGCCGAGTGCATCGCGCTCGCGGCGCAGTGCTTTGAGGAGGGCACGGGCGTCGCGCGCACCGCGGCCGCCGCGCGGCGGCTGTATGGCCGCGCCGTCGAGGTCGCCACCGCCGCGGCGTCGCGGTCGCGGCGGGCGGGCAACGTGGACGCCGCGACGGTGGCGAACGACGTCATCGCGCTGTGCCGGAACAAGCTGGCGGGGGAGCTCGCGGAGGAGGGGGAGGAGACCGACGAGGGGGAGGGGGGGGGGACGCCGAGGAGGCGGACGCCCGTGAGCCGGGGGGGGGGGGCGGGGGGGGGGGGTAGCAGGGGGAGGGGGGGTGGGGCGGCGGCGCGTCGGGGGGGGCGGAGCTGTGGCACGCGGGCACCGGCTGAGCGCGGCGGGGGTGCGCTGGGGACGCGCAACCGGGAGGAGGCGGGGCTGAGTAGGGGAGGGGCGGTAGGGGGGGGGGGGGTTGCAGCGGGCCATCCCCCCGCCCTTTCGCCGCCGCCTCCCCCATTGTGCGCGCCCGCGCCGGCCGGCGCGGTGGCGGGGGCGGTCGGGGCGACGGCGGCGGCGGCCGCCACGCCGTGTACATAGCGGGGGGGTGGCCGCGGGGTGGCCGCCCCTGGACTGGGGGGCTGGGGGGGGCGGCCACCGCGCCGCCGCCGCGTGCTTGTGTCCCACCGCGGGCCCGCGTCGGTGTGGGGGGCGCCCGCGACGGGCGCGGCAGCAGCGTCTGGCACCGCCGCCCCTCCCCCCCCCCCCCGTTGCCCGCGACGAGGTGGAAGGGGCGGCGGGGTGGCCGTCGCCGTTGGCGTGCCAGCGCGCGTCGGTCAACGCGGGCGGGTGGTCCGTCGGCGCCAACCACATACCAAAGACAGCCGCGTTTACGCCGCCCCCGACCCCCTTCCTCCTCACCGCCCCCCCCCCCAAGCCCCGGTCGGCCCGCACACCGCCTGCTGCCTCCATTTCCACCCGGCCGGTGACTCCCCCCCCCCCGCCTTCTCTCCCCCCTCTCCTCCCCCGTGCGCGCCTCTCGCCGCTCCCCACCACCCCATCCTCCCCCACCACTACCCCCCCACCGTCGGTCCGCCCTGGCCCTCCCCCCTCCTACTCGCGGTCCCGCCGCACCACCTCCCGCCGGCGGACCATCTGCGGGTCGGCAAAGAGGATCGTCGACAGCGGCGTCGGGTGGTCGGCCGTCGCGCCCGTCCGGCGCCAGCCGCCCAGCGCCGTCGCGGCCGACGCAAACACCTTGCGGATCCGCGCCGCGGCGTACGAGTTGCGGCCGAGCTCGTTCTCCCGGTCGCCCGGGTCCTCCACCGAGTAGCGCAGCGTGTCCCCGTCGGCGGGCGCCCACCGGCGGGACTTGACGCGGTAGCCGGGCTCGGGGCTGTCGCCGACCGCGATCGACGCGAACGCCACGTTGAAGAGGCGCCCGTAGAGCGTGAAAAAGGTGAGGAGCGCGTCGCCCAGGTCCGCCGCGCCCGCCGGGAAGTTGAAGCGCAGCGTCTGGAGGTGGGAGACGACGAGCAGCAGCACCGAGTAGGAGCCGAGGCCGCCCGTAAACACCTCGTTGAGTCCCCGCTGGTGGAGGAACGCCTTGATGACCAGCAGCAGCGGGTGCAGCGCGGGGTACGCGTGCAGGTACCGCCGGATGACGGGCACGTTGGTCGGCCCGTTGGGCTGGTTGAACGAGATGTCGCACGCCACCCCAGACGCCGCGTCGGTGAGCTTGACCAGCGGCACCCGCGCGCGGATGACGCGCAGCGTCCGCACCAGGCCCGGCACCCGCCGCAGCGCCGCGGCGACTGTCTCGAGCATATCCCGCCCGCCGCCGTCCTCGGGCGCGCCCAGCACGCACACGTCCACGTCGCTCGTGGGTAGGTACAACCGCGTCGCGTACGAGCCAAACAGCTGCACGCTCGCGGTCGGCCAGAGCCGCCCAATGACGCGGCGGAGGGTGGCGACGAGCGCCTCGCGCGCCGCCTCCTCCGCCGCGGTCGGCGCCATAAAGTTGGCAAACTGCAGCACCTCGTAGTGCAGCGACACGGACGGCGACCGCGCGTACGCGACCGCGTCGGCGCCGTCGCGGTCCGTGATCCACGGCGGCGCCGTCGAGTCGTCCCACGGCGCGTCGTCGTCGGCGACGGCAGCAGCCGCGTCGGCGGCGGCGGCGGCCGCCGCCGCCGCCGCCGCTGCTGCCACGCCGCCCCCGTCCGACGGGAGCTCCCCGTCTTCCCATTCGGGGTTGTCCACGTCAATGGGCGCGTCGGCAGCGACGGCGGCGTCAGCGGCGGCGGACGCGGCGGCCGCCGCGCTCGCGGCAGCCGCGGCGGCGGCCGCGCGACGCGCACGGCGGCTGCCCGCGGGGGGCGGCGGCGACGCGGTAGCCGCGTTGGCGGCCTTGGCGGCCGCCGCCGACGACGCGGCGGCCGCACCGACCGCCGCGGCGGCCGGCGGCCCCTCCGTATCCAGCGACACGAATTCGGCAAAGTTGGGCAGCGCCGCCCGACGGCGCTTGGCCGGCGGCGCCCCCGCCCCCGGCTCCACCCCCTCCCCCGCGGCGGCCCCGCCCTCGGCGGGCGTGTCACTGCCAGCGGCGGCCGCCGCCCCCGCCCTCCCCCCCTCCCGCTCAGCCATAGACTGGCGCACGGCGACGAGCGCGGCCGCCACCGCCGCGGCGGCGCGGCCCTCCGCGGCGGGCGTCTCGGTCATGAGAGCGTCGAGGTACGCATCGCCGCCAGGCGCCGCCGTGTACCGTAGCGGCCCGTACGCGCCGTCTCCGTCCGAGTCGTCACCGCCGCCGCCGCGGGCGCCGGGCGGGGAGGAGACACCCTCTGGCCGGCGCTGCTGCCGCCGCCGCCGCAGCCGCCGCTCGGCGGCCGAGCTCCCCGACGACCCGTCGCTGCTGTCACCGCCGCCGTCACCCCCCCCCCACCCCTACCGCCGCCGCCGTCCCCCTCCGAGTCAGACGGCCGGAGGATGTCGGCAATGATGGCGTCCGCGGCGGCTGCCGACGCGGCCGTCGGGGACGCGCGGCGCGCCGGGCGTGCCGCGGTCGCCGCCGACGCGGCGGCGGCGGCGGCGGCGGTGGCGACGACCGCCCTGGCCGCCGCCCGCACCTCGGCGCGCTTGCGCTTGGCCGCCTTGCGGCCGGGCGCCTTGGCCGCCGCCGGCGCGTCGGCGGCGGCCACGGTTTCGCCGCCACCGCCGCCGCCACCGCCGCCGCCGCCGCCGCCGCCGCCGCCGCCGCCGCCGCCGCCGCCGCCGCCGCCGCCGCCGCCGCCGCCGCCGCCGCCGCCGCCACTACCACCGCCACCGCCGCTGCCGCTGCCGGCGGCGGCAGCCGCGGCGGGGGCGCCTCCAGCCGCAGCCGCGGGTGTGCCAGCCGGCACGGGCGCGCCCGCGTCCACATCGTACACCTCGGCCATGGCGGGCGGGGTGGCCGCGGCGGCGGCGGCAGTGGTGGTGGTGGTTGGGGGTGCTCCTCCCCCCCCCCTCCCGCCCCCCTCCTTGCCGCCTCCCCCCCCCTCCCCCGCGCTGCCGTCCACACGCGACTTTTTCAGCCGCCGCGCCGCACGTGCGCGGGCGCGGGAGCCCTTGGCCGCCGCCCCCGCCGGGGAGAGGTCCACCGGGCCTGCCGGCGGCGCCGCCGAGTGCACCGCCACCAGCCGGGGGGCGACGGCGGCGGTGGTGGTGGCGGCGGCGGCGGGGGTGGTGGCGGCGGCAGCAGGGGTGGCGGCGGCAGCGGCGGCAGCGGCGGCTGGGGCGGCGCCGCTGGGCGGTGCCGCAGAGTGGGGGGGGGGGGGAGCCCGCCGCCGCCGGCCGGTGCGCATCCCAGACGGCACCTGGGGCGGGGGTGGGGCGCGGGGCGCGGGGCGAGCGGCCGGGGGTGAGGGGGTGGCAGAGAAGATGGGCCGAGGGCACGGGGGGGGGTGGAGGGGGAGGGGGTCAAGACACGCACCAGCGGGAAGGCCAGGCCCAGTGGGCGGAGCAGAGGCACAAGGTGCGGCGAACGTCGGGTTGCGGCAAGGAGAGGCGCGCGACGGCGGTGGCGCGGCTGTGGCACGAACGCACAGTCGCCGCGGCCGCCGCGACCGCCGAACGACGGTCGTCGACGTCGATTGGAAAGCACAAGTCGCAAAACAAGACCAAAAAATGTGCGCGGAAATGGGTGATGATCCGCAGTCGGCCGCCGACACTAATTGCTGCGGCCCCGGCGACCAAAACGCTCATCCAACTCCCTCCAGAAACTCCTTTCCCAACGAAAGACGCCGGTCAGGCCCAGGGACCGGCAGGCTTGCCCGCGGCCCCCCCCCCCCCCCCCAATCATCCTCCTCGCGCGCCCCCCTGCGCGCGCGCGCGCGCGCCGCGCGCGGCGCCGGGCCGGGCGGCGCTGCCGACCACACCACGACGGGTGGCAGCGGACACGGGGGGTGGGGTGGGGGGGTCTCCCACCCGTCGTCCCGAGGGGTTGGGGGGGCGAGCGCGCGACCGACAGCGGGCGGGTGGAGCGGGCGGCCATCAGTGCGGGCGAGCCGCCGCGAGACACCCCGCCTCGTGGGGGCGAGGGGGGGGGGGGGGGGGGGGGGTGGGGGGGGCACGCAGCGCGCGCTCGTCGGCCCCCAACCCGCCGCCCCACTAGCCGGGACGGCGGCGACAGCGCCGCCGCCGGCCACGCCGCCGCCGCCGGCCACGCCGCCGCCGGTCGCGGACGGCCGCGTGGCGGCGCGGCGGCGCGCACGGCGCGGGGCGAGCGGCGGGCGGCGTGCTCGTGGCGGTGGCACGCAGCGCTCACGCCGCGTGCCCCGTCGCCGTCCCCGTTTTTTCCGCCCATGGGCGACGACGGGTCCACACTCCCGCCAACGGGCAACGCGGCCACCGCGCGCCATCAACCCGTGGGGTTTGTTTCCCTTTTGCAGCGGCGGCCGTACCGCAGCCAAAAAAGAGACACACCACCGCATAGTGTTCCAAAATGGGGCCCCCACGCACCACCACACCAAAGTGTCCATCCCATCGCACCGCCCAGCCCAGGCAGCCCCGCACCCGCCACCGTCACCCGTCCAGCCCGCCACCCGCCCAGCCACCCACCCCACCGCCGCGCGTCCGCCCACGCTACTTGCCAATGCCCGCCACGGCAAGTCGGTCGGCGCCCTCATTGCCAGCGAGGCCCGCGTGGCCCTTGACCCACTCCACCTCCACACCCCGCCCCGGCCGGCGGGCAGCCGCCAGCAGCCAGTCGAGGCGCTCCCACAGGTCCCGGTTCTTGACCTCCTTCCCCGCCGAGGTCTTCCAGCCCTTGGTCTTCCACCCCGCCACCCAGCTGTTGAGGCCTTTGCACGTGTAGGATGAGTCAGTCTTGATGACCACGGGGCGCAGCACGGGGGGGGGCGCGACGGGCACGCCCTGCCAGACCACGTGGCTCGCTGCAGACGCGGGGCCACCGCTAACAGCGCCACCATACAGGCCGTGGCCACCGCCGCTAGGATAGCCCAGCACGCCGCCGTGGACGCCGCCGCCGCCCGCGTAGTCGCCATGGTCCCCGCCGCCTCCATAGCCACTGTGGCCAACACCGCTGCCAGCCGGACCGCCGCCGCCGCCGCCATCAACGACGCCCACATCCGCGCCGCCCTGCAGGACCACCTCCAACGCACGGATCACGCCCATCATCTCGGCCCGCTGGTTGGTCTGTATTGACCCCGGGAGCCCCTCAGACACGTTCCGCCCGTCGCCCTCGCCAAACCACACGCCTACCCCCGCGACAGCGCCCTCAAACCCGTTGTTGGAGCACGCCCCGTCCGTAAAGATAACCACCTTTCCTCGGTCCGCTTCCACGCCCCGCGCTGCCGCTGCCGCCGCGGCTGCCACATCCGCCTCGCTCATCGACTCCATCTGCCGCGGCTGGCCGGTCGCGGCGGTGGACGACTGCGCCGCCGTGGACGACGAGGAGGCGTGGAACCGCCGCACCCCGCGGGCGGCCGTAGCGGAAACGCTGGCCGCACGGCCGCCGGCGGCGGCACCACCCAGACCGGGGAGCCCGCTCCGCAGCGCCGGGTCCATTCCCGGCACCAGTGCCGGGGTGGCCGACGCCGTGGCGGCGCCCCCCCCCCCCCCTCCCCCGCGCCCCAACGGCCCGCCCGACGCGGCAAATGTCTGCGCCTCGGCCAGAGTGCGGAAGGACTTGAAGCGGGCGCCTGGAACACCCTGCACCTGCCGCTGGCACTCGGCCCAGGTGCGGTACACGGCGGGGCCGCCACGCCCGTGGGCGACCGCGTAAAACTTGGTCTTGGCGCGCTTCACCACCCCCCCCGAAACGCCCAACAGGCCGCGAGACGCCGCCGCGGCCGGCCCGGCGCTACGTGGGCCACGGCTGCTCGTAGAGGCGGGCAGCGGCGGCGTCGGCGGCCCCGCCCGCGCCCCCGGGTCCACCGGCAGGCCATAGTAGCCGCCGCCAACGCCGTGACCGTGGCTGTGGCCGTGGCCGTGGCCCCGGACGGGCCGCGCGCCGGGCGTCATGGTCGGCCGCGCCGCCGCCACGCGGAGGGGAGGGCGACGAGGCCAGAGGTGGCGCAACACCCCGGTCGACGCCGTCGATAGGAAGGCCAAGAACGTTGGAGGGGAATGGCCAACGAGCCGAGTTGGGAACATGGAGGTCCCACCGCCGGGTCAACGACCGTGAGCGGGGGGGGGGGGGGGTGATGGGAAGACGGACGCCCTCCAACCGGGCAAGGTACGAACAAAAAAAAAAAAAAATAGGGGCGCGGGGGAGGGAGGAACAGGAAAACGACACACCACGTTCCACGGGATGGGGAGGGGGCGGTGGGGGAAGGAAGACCGGCGGCACGGGGCCGACGCGCCCGTGCCGCCCAGCTACGGCCGCCCCACCGTCGCGGGGAGGAACACGTTGCCGCCCTCGTGCCCGCCCGCACCCAGCAGTACAATGGCAGGTAGTGCCGCCACAAAACCCCCACGCCGTCAGCGTTCCAGGCCGCGGCGCGGGTCCGGCGCCACCCCGTCGGCGCCGCACCGTCGGCGGCGGGCACCGCGGCGCGCGCCGCGTCGCGTGCACTTGGCCGTGCGCGGGTGTGGTGTGTGGTGAGCGGGGTGTCGCTCGCGGAGCCAGCACCGCACTGGTCCCCGAGCGGCGTCAAAGTGAGGGGGGGCCGGGGACAGCCGCGCGGGGCCGCCCAAAGTCCCACTCGGGCCAGAACAAGTCCAAACCACTTGCGCCAGGCTGCAAGCCACGAGCTTGCTCGGGGAGGCGCATCAAACCGTATCCAAAATTCACCCTCCAGAGGTGGGAACTCGAGTGAATGACAGTGGCCGTCTGTGCAGACTGCGGCCCAGAAGAAGCGTCTTTGACTTGTTGTCTCGTCCGTTGAGACTCTTGACCCATCCAGTTGGGGTCTTCACCAGACACCATTTTTTTTGGACAACACCGTGGTGGAGGGCCCTTCCAAGCCACGCTGCCAAACGCCGCGCAGACTGGCGGCGACCGTCGGCGGCACCGGCATCGCCGCCTTCTTGCCCGCGCGTCGTCTGGCACGCCGCGGCAGCCGACACATGCTACCATGGGGGCTCAGATGGAGAGTGCATCCAGCCTGCAGGCACCCTTCCATTCTTTGGTGGGAGACATCCCGTCCACATCCATTCTGTTGTAGGTGCAAAAGAAAGAGCATGGAATGTCGATTGTCACATGAGGGGTATCGTTTTCTCGCGAGTACAGCCGTACGAGCTCGAGTCCCGTCCTGTCGCTGTCCACCTGCCCGCCGCGGCCTGGGAACTGATCGGACCTGTGTCGAATGTCAGATTTGTCCTGTCCGCCCATAGGAGGGGCTTCCAGCTGCCCCACACCACGCCCCGCTTGAACTGTCGAGGACTGAGGCTGTTCTGTCGCTCGCCCTCGCCCCCACGCCCCTGTTTGTTCTCCTTTCCCCTCTGCTGTCCCTCCTCCCTGCCGATTCCCGGGTGTCTCCTTTATTTGGAACATTTCCCCTCCGCTGGCGAACCCCAGGTACGAGCACCCACCCCGCCTGCGGCGCGGCTCCCACCCGCCACAGCAGCTCGGCAGTAGGGTGTCTCGCGCGAAGAGGAGGAGCACCTCGTCGGTGGCGCAGGAGGCGCTCACGTCACCGCACCCGTCCTCCCCCCCCAGACCCCATTCACCGATTCGCGCCGCCGACGCGCACAGTCACAGCGACGACCGCTCCGTAGGTCGCCGCATCAGCCGCCGTACGGCGGGCACCGCCGCCCGCGCCGCGTCCGCCGTAGCCGCCACGGTGAGGCCGTCGATCCGCGCGGGCGAGCCGGCGCGCGGGCCGCACTCAACCCCCCCTCACCGCACCGCCTCGAGCAGCGCCTAGGCGCCGTGGTCGAGAGTGGCGGCGCCCGGCGGTAACGCCGCACAAAACTCCTGCCCGTGGGGTTGGGGACGAGGCGGCGGCCGCGGAGGGTATCGGCTGAGATCAGGCCGTCAGGGAGGGGGGGGGAGCACCGCGCCGACCATGCCAGTACTTAGGGTAGGGGACGGGGGGACAGCGGGCGGAGGGCGGGCAATGTGCCGCCGACAGGCGCCCAGACGGAGCGGGGGGAGGCGGACGAGCGGGATGGATCCGCGCGCGGCGCGCACAGGGGAGCACGCGGCGCCCTCACGGGCATACCCACACGCCGCGTCATGGTCATGGGTGAACGAGGCCATCGCGGGTGGCGACTGCAGCCGCTGCTGGAGGTGCCCCTCCCCCATTCCCCACCACCCCCACCCCCGCGGCCACAGTAGTGCAGGCCGCACGTCCACCTTGTCGGGCGGGACAAGCTGGACAGCAGAACGTCCCTGGTCGGTCGTGTTTGTTTTCTATTGTCTTTCTATCGCTGCGTCTGACCCCCGCATCCCCCACGAAGAGCCAAACCGACACTGCCGCGCACGCAATGAGCAATCGGGGCGCGCGGCCGCCCCCCCCCCCCTCACCCCTTCCCCCCTCTACCGCCGCCCATACCAGTCCCACCCGCCCTGCCTCCCGCGCCACCCGCGCTCACTACTGGGGCACAAACGGGAACGGCCCATAAGTGCGGCGGCCGGCAGCCTCTGGGTCCTCCTCGAGAGAGCTGAGCAGCTCTGCCCACGACGACACGCCCGACGCGGTCGCCTCCTCCCCCGGCGGCGCCGACGCCAGCTCAAACGTCACCCCCCCCGGCGGGGGCGCGGACCGACGACGGCTGGCCGCCGACGCCGACGTCGCGGCCACCCCCCCCAGGGCGTCGACAATCAGCGCCGCCACGTCGTCGCGGCTGACCTTGCCCGTCAGGCGGTCGCCCTGGCCAACGACCAGCGAGCGGTAGCCCCGCGGGGGCTCCTCGGTCAGCGCGCACGGCCGGATGATGACGGTGGGGCAGCCGCACGCGCGGAGGGCGTCCTCGCCGGCCAGCTTCCACTCCATGATCCGCCCCAGCTGGTCGTTCATCCGCACCGCGGGCGGCTGGGCGTCGAGGTCGGGGAACTCGTCCCGCCGCAGCAGCCGCGTGCTGCCGCCAGTGCCAACGTGCACGATGGGGGGTGGCGGGGGGACCCGGTACGCGGCGATGCGCGCCACGTCGAGCGTAAAGGTGCCGGGCGTAAACGCCGGGTTGAGCCCCCCGTCGTACTCAAACTTGGACAGCATCAGCTGCACCGCCGTCACGTTACGGGGGTTGACCGGCTCCCCGTCCCGCACTGTCTTGGCCCGAAAGACCGTACGGAAGGCATCAAACGGGATGCGCACGTCCGTCCACTCGCCGGCGACCGTGTCAAACGAGTAGCAGTGGGAAATGCCATCCCACTTGCCGTCGCACCGCAGGATAAACTTGTAGCGGTTGCCGTCGCCACGCACCCGCAGCGCAATGCCGTCATACCCGCCCACGTTGGCGGGCGTCGCAAAGCCCACCGTCCGCGCCGACGCAAAGCCCCCCGAGTTGGCCACCCGCACCGTGCCGGTGAAGGTCAGCGCGTCGTCGGCGGCGCCGGCGGACCCGCCGCCCCCGCCCGCGCCCGCGCCCGCGACGGTCGCGACGCGCATCGTGCTCTCGCTGACGCCACCCATGACCACATCGTCAAGGGCGCCCCACACGCCGGCGGCGGCATCCCCCCCACGGGCAAAAGGTCGAGGAGCTCCTCGTCCCGCGGGGGCGCCCACGCGTCAATCCCGTCGGCGAGCGCCTTGACGCCGTCGTACTCGACGGTCTGCGGGGTGGACTCGACAATGACGGGCGGGTAAAACACCACCCCCTGATAGTACTTGTCGCGCCCCGGGGTGTCGCCCGAGGCGGGCCCGACCTTGGTGCCCGTCGCCGACACGACGCCGCCGAGGCGGGCGAAGAACTCGGGCCGCAGGTTCCACAGGTCCGACACGACCACCTCCAGCCGCCCCGCCGCGACCGCCGCGTCCACGTCCACGCCGACCGCCGCCCACGCGGCGGCAGCCGCGTCCGCGTCGCGCACCAGCGCGCGGACGACGAGGTCGGGGCGGGCGCTGAGCAGCCGCGCGACGACGCGCTTGCCCACCCCCCCCGCCGCGCCCGTCACCAGGATGACATTGGCGGCGGCTGCCGCCGCCGACGCCGCCGACGCGGTCGTGGCCGCCGCGTCGGTGGCCGCCGCCGCCCGGCGGGCGGCAAGGTCCGCGCCGGGGTCTGGCCGCCCCGCCGTTGACGGCAGCAGCGCGCCGAGCGGGGAGTAAAAGGCGGCGGTGCGGAGGAAGCGGCCGAGCGGCCACGGCTGCCGCGCTGGCGGCGACGCGCCGTCCGCGTCGGCGGCGGGCGGGGTGGCCATGCGCGCCGCCCGCCGCGACGCCGCGACTGCCGGTGCGGAGGCGGGGGGGGGGGGGGGGGGGCGCGCCGCGACCGGCGGGGGTGGGGAGGCGCTGACCTCCGCCGGCGGGCCGCGTCAGCGGCAGCGCGGGCGTCGGGAGGAAGGCCATGGCACACGACCGCCCGCTCAACGGTTGTGGGCGGGATGGCTGGGGGGGGGGCGGCTCGGCGGCGCCGGAAAACAGGAAAAAGGTTGACAGGGGGGGTGCGGTCGCCGACCGAAACCGTCGCCGTACACCAAGTGGACCAAGACGTGACGGCGGTGGCCGGTGGGGGGGGGAGAGGCCGAGCCTATACCACGCAACCGTAGGACACGGCTGGGCTGGAGGATGTGGAACGGTTCGCCGGGCGCCCCCTCCAGAGCGATGCAACGCCCACCCCGCGGTGGAAGGCGGCGGGGAGTGCGAGGTATATGCCGGTGGCGCTGCTGCCACCGCGCCCGAATTCCGCGCTTGTGGTCACCGCGGTCACGCGGGCCCAATCGGGCGCGGCCGCGGCTCGTAGGATCCGGTGGCGGGCTGCGCCACCGCCAGCGCCGGCCCACCCCCCCTGCCAGCCCACCCGCATCCCGCGCCGCCGCAGCGGGTGTCCGCCGTCAAACGGGCTGCCGCCGCCCATGGCCGCCTTTCGCCCGCCCCCCTCCCTCCCTGGGCGTGCGCGCTGCCGCGGCCGTTGCCCGGCGGGCGCGCGCGCCGCGGGGCGCCGGTACGGCCCGCTGGGACCGCCGCCAGCGCGACCGCCGCGACCGCCGCGACCGCCGCGACCGCCGCTGCCGACGGCGGGTCCATGACGGCGGCGGCGGCGGCTGCCGGCGCCCCCCCGACCTCGCACCCGTCGGTCAGTGCCCGCCGTGGCGGCGCCGGTGGCGGCGGCGACCGCCGCCACTGCCGCCACTACTGGTCCGCCACGGCCGCGGTGGCTGCCGCCGTGGAGGGGGTGTCGCTGCCGACGATGGCGGCCGAGAACTGGCGGCCACCGGTTGGGACTTTCCGGACTGGGGCGCGAACGCCACTGAGTGACCGCGTGAAAGGAAGCAGACCGACCAAAAGGGACAAAAGGGCGGCGCCCGTTGCTTCCACCCCACCCGGCATCCACCAACAACCACAACACACAAAAAGAAAAAAAAGTAAAGGCCAGTGACCGCGGCACAGACAGCAACGGCCACCAGAGACCGCCCCGCTGGTGGCCCGCAGGGCCCCCACGCCCGCCATCCCCGCGCACGGGGTCTAGGGCGGGCGTGCCCCGCCGCCCACGGGGGCGGCCCTACTCGTCTGCCGCAGACGCGGCGACGAGCGCGGCGTACGCCCCGCCCGGGCGGGCGCGGAGCTCGGCGGGCGCGCCCACCTCGAGCACCCGCCCCCCCCCCATGACCACCACCTGGTCCGCGTCGGCCACACTCCCCAGCCGGTGCGCAATAGTAATGAGCGTCGCGCCCGCGAGCGTCGACCGCAGCACCCGCTGCACCGCCGCGTCGGTCGCCCAGTCCACCGACGCGGACGCCTCGTCGAGGACGACCACCGCCGGCCGCGACGCGAGCAGCCGCGACAGGCACAGCAGCTGGCGCTCGCCGCCCGACAGCGCGGCGCCGCCGTCGCCAACGGGCGCACCGAGGCCGCCGGGCGCCGCGGCGACGCGGCCGGCCATGCCCGTCGCGGCGAGGGCGTCCCAGACGGCAGCGTCGGGGAGGGTGCCGCCGGGGTCCACGTTGGCCCGCACGCTGCCAGAGAAGAGGGCGGCCTCTTGGGAGACGACGCCCAGGCGGGAGCGGTAGCCGAGGCCGAGGCCCGCCACGTCCACCCCGTCAATGATGATGCGGCCGGCAGATAGCTCCACCAGGCGGAAGAGGGCGGCAAGGAGGCTCGTCTTGCCGGCGCCTGTCCGACCTACAACGCCCAGCTTGGTGCCAGCGGGGACCACAAACGACACGTCTGTCAAACGGGGGGAAAAGGGGAAAGGGTAGAGACAAGCACCATCGACACGGGAGGCGGCACCAAAAAAGGCACGCGAGGAAGTCATCGAGTCGAGTGGAAGGAGCGGCGTCAGTGCGGGGCTCTGGGTGTCGAGCGGACGACCCGCGCCGACGGAAGCCAACGACGCACCCGTTGCCAAGAACGCGCAGTCTGACGGTTTGTCGGGGCGTCCTCCCACACACACGACGCTGCGCTGCTCTCGGACTCTGCCCTCCCCGCCCCCCCCCTCGCCCCAATCCCCTCCAACGTACCCTTCAACGCCGGCGGTAGGCCCGGCCGGTAGGCCATCGTGACGTCCTGGAACTCGACGCGCCCCGCGGCGGGCCACCCCGCCGCCGCCGCCGCCGCGTCCGCCTCTGGCATCACCGCCGGCGCCTCGGCCGGCAGCGTCGCGGCGGTGGATACGACCCGCTCCACCGACGTCATGTGCGCCTCGAGGTGGGTGTACGACTGGGTCAGCCAGTTGAGGTTGCCCGTCAGGTTGAGCGCCCACGTGACGGCGAGGCCCGCGGCGGCGGCGGGGAGGCCAGCCGCCCCCCCCGCCGCCCCCCCGCGGCCCGCCACCGCCGCCGCCGCGACGGCCGCGACGAGCACCCCCCCCGCGGCGTCGAGGCGGAGGCACAGCCACCGGTTGGACGCGACGACGAGCAGCGTCGGCACCGCCGCGCCGTCCACCACCGCCGTCGCGTCGGCGACCGCCGCGGGCAGCGGCGCCGGGAAGGCGGACCGCACCGTCGCGGCGCCGCGGACCGACTCGGTGAGGGTGGCGAGCAGCGGCGCGCGGGAGACGGACTGGAGGCGCCGCAGCTCCCGCGCAGACGCGAGGTACCGCCGCGCGTGGCGGAGGTAGAGGGCGGCGAGCGGCGCCGCCGCGGCGAGCACCGGCGGCATGACGCCGACGCAGACGGCGAGGGAGGCGACCACAATGAGGCCGCAGAGGAGGGCGGCGTCGGCAGACTCGGACAGCTCGCTGTCGACGACGCCCAGGTCGGCAGAGAGGAGGTTGAGGGTGCGGCCGACGGGGGTGGCGTCAAACCACGCCATCGGCGCCCGAAAGACGGCCGTGAGAAGCTCGTCGTGGAGCCGCGCGCCCGCGCGGAGGGTGCCCCACGCCATCACCACCTGGTGGCACACAATCCCGACGCCCACCGCCACGGAGAGGCCGAGGTAGATGGCCAAGTAGTAGGAGGTGGGGGCGGCGGCGGCGGAGGCGGCGGCGGCGGCAGCGGCGGCGGCGGTGTCACCACCACCACCCGCCGCCACGACCGCGGTGGACCACTTGGCGAGCCACCCGTCGGTGCCCAGCAGCAGCGCCTGTGCAACCGTGGCGGTGGCAACGGCGGCGGCGAGGAGGGCGGGGCCAAACGAGCGGGCGTAGCGGCCATAGACGCTGCCGCTGACCTTGCCAGCAACCCGCGCCTCGGTCGTCATGAGGCGACCAGCCGGGGCGTCGTCGCCACCGTCGCCGGCGGCATCCCCAGTGTCTACAGCGACGGCAGCGCCGGCGGTCACCGCCCCGGCGGGAAGCTTGTCCTGGGGGGAGGAGAGCGGAGGCGCCGGCCCGGGTGACGCAGCCGCCACGGGCGCTGCCGCCGCCGCCGCCGACGCCGCCGACGCCGCCGCCGCCGCCGCCTTTCCCCCCGCCTCCTGGTCGGTGGCCCCATCGTACCGCCGCACATCCTGCAGTGCGTTGCCGCGCCCCGCCACCTCTTCGTACGTGCCAGTGTCAACAACCACCCCCCCCTCCCCCAGCACGACTACCCGGTCCACCCGCGGGAGCAGCGACAGGTCGTGGGTGACGAGGACGGTCGTCACGCCCGCGACCAGGCCAGAGCCCGGACCGACGGTCGCGTCAAAGACGTGCCGCCCGACGGTCGCGTCCAGCGCGCTAAATACATCGTCCAGGAGCAGCACGTCTGGGCGGCGGTAGACGGCGCGCGCGAGCGACAAGCGGGCCGCCTGGCCGCCACTCAGCGTGACGCCGCGCTCGCCCACCTCGGTGGCGTCGCCCGCGGGGAGGGTGGCGAGGTCCGCGGTGAGGGCGCACGCGGCGAGGACGGCCTCGTACCGGGCCGCGTCGTAGGGCGCGTAGTACAGGATGTTGGCCCGGACGGTGGCGTTGAGGACCCACGGGGACTGGGCGGCGTAGCCGACGCGGCCCGCGCAGTGGGGCGCCGCCGCCGCCGGCGACCACGACAGGTCGCCGAGGAGGGCGGCGAGGAGGGAGCTCTTGCCAACGCCCACTGGCCCGACAATGGCGGTGAGGGTGCCGGCGGGGAAGGCCAGCGTCACGTCCCGCAGCACCACTGGCGGCACGCCGTCGTCGACGCCCACGCCGCCGCCGTCGGCAGCGTCGGCGGCGACGCCGGGCCACCGGCCGACGCCGCCGTGGAGGGCGGCGGGCGCCGTCCACCGCGCCGGCGCCGGGTCGGCCTCCACCGTCCACCCCGGCGGGCGCGGCGGCGGGTGCGGGCGGCGGCCCGCCACCTCGGGCGCGAGCAGAAACGCGCTGATGCGGCGCGCCGCGACGCGCGCCTCGGTGAGCGCGGACACGACCTCGGGCGCGACGCTCAGCGGAAAGTGGAGGATGCCAAACAGCGTCAGCGCGGTAAACGCGACCCGCGGCGTCAGCACCCCCCCCGTGGCGGCGAGCGTCGCAAACGCCGCCGCCGAGACGAGGACGGGGATGAGCTGCCACGACGCCCAGGCGGCCGCGTCCCACGCCGCCACCCGCCAGAGGGCGGCCAGCTCCCGCCGCCGCCCGTCCGCAATCCCCTCGGCGCCGTGCAGCACCCGCCCCTCCCAGCCGTGCAGCTTGATGGACCGCACCGCCGCGAGCGCCTCGCCCAGCCGCCGCACGCGGGTGTCCTTGGCCGCCATCGCCGCGTCCGTCGCCCGGCGGAGCGCGGCGGTGAGGCCCGCATTGACGGGGATGGAGGCGACGAGGACGGCGACGGTGGCGGCGGTGGCGGGCCCGCCAATGGTGGCCGCCAGGCACGCGACGGCGACGAGGACCTGCGCCGGCCCGCTCCACACCATGTGCGCGTAGGAAAACAGGTCCGGGCCGAGGCGGTCCGCGTCGACGGCGAGGAGGTTGGTGGTCTCGCCCGCGCCCGCGACGCGCGCGGCGGGCCCCGCCACGGCCAGCGCCTTGCGGTGGACGGCACTCGACAGCGCCGACCGGACGCGCACGCCCACCCGGTTGGTGGCCATAAAGTACCGCTGCAGCAGCACCGACTGGACGAGCATCTTGGCGAGCAGCGCGACCACGTACGCCGCCGCGGTGGCGCGCGACACCCGCGCGGCGGGGTCAAACGAGCGGAGGATGCCCGACACGGCCCACGGGGACACAAAGTGCAGCGCGTCCGAGGCGGCCTTGAGCGGCGCTGCCAACCAAAAGGGCCGCCCCAGCGACGACAGCAGCGCACGGAGGAGCGACGGCCGCCGTGGCCGCCGCGACCGCTCCGCCGCCCAGGCGGTGCGGAAGGCGTCGGCGCACGCCGCCGCCGCGTCGCCATCGTCGAGGCCAAACAGGTCGGCGGGCGCCAGCTGCCGCCGCTCGCCGGCCGACAGCAGCGGCGACAGCCAGCCGTACGTCAGGTGGCCCGCCCACCCAGACCGCCGGTACGCGGCCGCCGACGCGGCCGCCACCGATGACGAGCCGGCGGGGGCGGCGGCGGCAGCGGCGGCGGCGGCGGCGGCGCCCGCCCCGCCGCCGCCGTCGGCGCCGGCAACGCCCGTGCCGCGGCCACCAGCCTTGGCGCCCCCGCCGCCGCCGCCGCCACCGCCACCGCCGCCTGCCGTGGCACGGGCGGCCGCCGCCGCCGTCGCCCCGACCGCCGCGTCGGCCGGCAGCAGGGGCACCCGCTCCACGGGTTCGCCGGCCGCCCCATTCGGCGCGCGCTCCTCCCCCTTCCCCACCGGTCGGGCCGAGCCGCCCGTCGTCATGGCCACGGTAGTGGCCGCGGCCGCCACTGGGCGGCGCTGCTGCTGCTGCGGCTGCCGCCGCCGCCGCGGCGTCGCGACTGGTCGACACGCGGGGAACGCCGCCGCCGGTCCGCCGCCGGGGAGCCGCCGCGCCGCCACGGGGGAGCCGACCCGCAGAGACACCCGCGCCGGCCGTGGCGGGAGCGCCGGCGTCAGCGGCAGCGGCGGCGGGGCGGCCCAGGCGGCCATGTGGATACAGCCGGCCGCCGGCGCCGGGCGCCGGCCGGCTCTTGGCCGCGGCTGCGCCCGGCGCGGGTGGGGCGGGGGGGGGGGGGGTGCGGCCGCGGTGCAGTGTGCGCTGGAGGGAGGCGGGACGGCAGAGCCCGCGGCCAGGGGCTACGTTGCGATCGAGCCAGCCACGTGGCCAGCGGTGCCCACCGGGATCCCGCATGGCAGGATCGCCGTGCGTGCCACGTGAAGAGCACACCGATGCAAAACGTGGGCATCCAGTACTTGACACGGATGGTTGACCTGGGAGATTATCAAAGTATGTACAGACGATGCACGAGGTGGTCGAACGGCTGCGGGGCCGCCGCGGCGCGTGTGCGCCCCCCAGCTCTTCACGCTGGTGGAAAAAAAAAAGACAGAAAAAAACAGGACAAAGAGCGGATAATAGCGCAGTACACCAAACGCAAAGAACAAGAGGAAACAGCCGATACAAGAAGAGTGCAAGTGGATCGCGGCTGCAGCGGTGCACCGCGCGCGACCATCCTCTCGCGCACATGGCCTGCCCAAGAAAAACAGAGAGCCCCTCTACCCATCCCCGCCCAGGCAATGCTTCCCCCGCCTCACGCGCGACCGTCGCTGCTCGGCGGGGGCCCTCCGCTACCCCCTCCCCCCGGCGGCGGCCGTCGGCCAAATGGGCCGACGCGCCGCCGCGACGGCGGCTGTTCGTACCGAAAGGGCGGGGGAGGGGGGCTGCTACGTGAGCAAGGCGGGCGACGGTTGGGGGGGGGGGGTGGGCAGCGAGTAACAGCGGCCGCCGGCACCGTGGTGACCCACATGCCGTGCCATGTGTCTGCCCGAGGGCGGGCGGCGTGGAGCCCCCACCGGTGCCGCCGCCACCGTCGCGCCGCCCGCGCCCACGCCGCAGCCCAGAGCCCCCCGCTCCACTGTACGCACGCGGCCCCGCGGTTGGCAGCGACCGCGGGGTGGGCGGCGACGGCCGCGGCCAGAGGCGGGCGCGCAGCCGAGGTGCCACTCCTGCCCCTACCCCGTCGGTGGCAACGGCGGGTGGCGTCGCGGCCGACGCTGCCCGCCGCCGCCGCCCGCCGCCACCGCGGCGATCCCGTTCCCGATGCGCAGTCAGGACGCGGGGGGCTAGGGGCCGGTGGCGGCGGCGGCCGCCGCGCGCCACCGCCGCTGCCCCGGCCCCTCACGGCTGGCCCCATAGCGGGAGGTGGCGGCGGCGACGGGTCTCTCGCCACTGTCAAGACCGGTCTGCCAACCCCACACCCCCGCCTCTCACGACCTTTTCGCCGTCCCACTCCTGTCCTGAGAGCCTACCCCCCCGCTTCGCCGCTTGGGCTCTGGTCCGCCACCCACCGCGGCAGACAGCGCCCCATCATGCTCGTAACAGTGCACCCACAGTCCAAGATGGGGACAAAGAACACGGGTCTTTCCCACTCCCTCCCGCGTCCCACTCAAGACCGTCACATCCGCCCTCATCGCCAGGGTGTGCCCCATACGTATCCCCCGCACCAGACAAACAGGCTGGCAAGGCACCGCTCCAACGTCCCCCACCCCGCCCCCCACCCCCCCTCCCCCCCCTCCGCCTCAATGCCGCCCCCCCCGCCCCCGGGACGGGGACCGCGAGAACCACGGCGCCCGGGAGCCGTCGGTGGGTGGCCGCGGGATCTCCCCCACGCCTGCTTCGGCCGAGTAGGACGGCGAGCTGAGCGAGGAGCCCGTGCCGCCGCTGACCACGCTCGCCGTTCGCCGCGCCGTGTCCGTGGCGGCCTTGCCGCCGCCGCCGCCGCCGCCAGGGGGGCCGCCGCCCACATCCACATCGTCCAGGCTGCCATAGCTATCGTCCTCTTGGACGTCGGCGACGGCGACGACAGCGGCAGCGGCAGCGCCGTCGCCTCCACTGCCGCCCCCCATATCCACAGACATGCGCCCCCCCCTGCCCCCCGCTGCCGCCACCCGCCGTGCCTCCTCCTCATCCAGCGCCGCCCCCCCTGCAGAGGTGGGCGGGAACAGGTGCCACTGGTCCACCCGGTAGACCCCTCCCCCCCATGGCCAGCACCACACATACGTGGCGCCGAGCAGGGCGAGCGCCGCCACCACCACCCCCCCCACGGCGCACAACACAATGCCCCACACCGGGATGCCGCCGCCATCATTGCCGTCGCCGCCGGCGCCCCCATCGCCAGTGCCGGCGGTGGCGCCGCCGATCACGGAACCGCCGGCGCCCGCGCCGACGCCCGGGCCCGGCGGCGACGGCGTCGGTGGCGGCCCGCACCAGTCGGCCGGCAGCGGCGGGGAGCGGAGGTAGATGCGCTGCGCGGCCGCTCGCTCCGCCGCCCAGATGCCCCGCGCGCCGCGGGGGCCGAGCGTCGGCGCCACGGGGCCGCGGAGGCGCGGGAGCGTCGCGGCCGCCCAGGCCGTGTCATCAAAGCCCGGCGCCGTCCAGTGCGCCGCCGCCGCAGCAGCGTCCGCCGCCGAAGCCGAGGCGTTCCCCCCCCCCGCCGGCCGAGGGCGTGGTGGCGGGCGGGCCGCCCGCTGCCGCTCCGTGGACACCTTCCAGTCCCCATCGGAGATGAGCGTCGCCGACTGCGAGGACGCTACCACCTTGATGTACGCCTGGTCGTCTGCCCCCCCCCACCCACGTTGCACGCCGACACGGCGATGATCGACCCCGGCCCCGCAAGGACGTTCTTCGACACGGTCGACTGCCAGTTGGCGCTGCCCATCACCCGCACGCCGTCGACGTAGAGCACAAACGCGTCATCTGCCTGGGCCGCCACGAGCACCAGGCACTCGCGGCGGCCGGGGGTGGCCGACCAGGCGGCCTCGGCGGCGGCCTCGGCCGCCACGCCAGAGAGGTCCCCGGGCGTGGCCGCGCAGACGTTTCCCGCCACGCTGCCGGGAGCTTGCCGGGAGGTGACGGGGAGGGGGGGCGCGCCGCCCACCCGCGTGGCGGCGGCGGCTGCGGCGGCGGCGGCGGCGGCGGCGGCGATGGGGGTGGCAACGGTGGTGGCGGCAGTGGCGGCGGCCGCGGCGGCGGCAAGGAGGGTGGCGGCGACGCTGGCGGCCCCCCCAATGCGCTGCCGTCGCCGGCGCTGGGGCGGGCACCCCTTCCCCCCTCGTGGCGGCAGCGGCTGCGGCGCCGCAGCCGTCGGGGGCACCCGGCCCTCCCAGCTCACCCCCGGCCTCCCGTCATCACAGAACGGTGGTGCCGGGCCCGCCCGTCGCCTCCGCCGAGGCGGCCTTGGGACGGGTGGCGCCCGCCCGAGAGGACAGTTGTGGCAACTGGGACACGCTTCTCCCCGGGAGGACGACATGCTGCGAGTGGTGGCGGTGGTGGTGGCGGTGGCGGTGGCAATGTCAGTGGCAATGGCGGTGGCGGCGGTGGCGGTAGTGGGGGTGATGGTAATAGCGGCGGCGGTGGCAGTGGCGGCGGCGGTGGCAGTGGTGGTCGTGGTGGCGGTCGTGGTGACGGTCGTGGTGGCGGTCGGGGTGGACCTGCTGGAGCGGGGACCGCATTGGGGTGACGGGGCTGGCCGGGGGTCGCTCGGGGGGGGGGGGGGGGGTTTGACCCCGACGTCGTCTTCCACTCCCGGTGGCACACGTGCTGAGGTGGGGGGGCACACCCGCCGCGTGCGTGCACTGATGCATGCAGGCGGCGTGAAGCGTTTGCCGTCGCGGCCGCCCCCTCCCGCGACCGCCCCCCACGCTCCCCCAACGCTCGAAAGCTCGGGGCTCCAGAGACCACAGCTGAGGACTATTCACGATTTATTCGACTCAGCAGACGACTTGCGCGGCAAATCGTGCGTTCCGGGGCAATCCAGCCACAAAGCGACTCAAACCTGTCTCAGAGCTAAGACCGCCTCACGAAGGCTTCCCAGATCCTGAGCCAGTGGCTCAACGAGCTGAGTAAATCTGTCGAGTAATTTCATTTTTTTATTCGTGAAGTGTCAAGCGCAGCCGTGGCCCCCTCACGGCTGGCTCGCGTGACCGTTGCGCGCGCCGACGGCGCGCTCAAGCCGCGATCGCCCTTCACGCGCGCCGCATCCTTTGCCTCTTTCCTCCTGTCTGTCCCCGTGCCAACCCTGGCTTGCTCGGTGAACTTCTCTACCTCGGCGCCTGTGCTTCGCGCAACGTCATGATGCTGAATACCCTCTGTGACGCTGGCACCGTCGAGCCAGATCTGGAGGAGCTGGCTGGGGCGCTGTCTGCGGGACGCGCTCTGGAGGGCTGGGGTCGGCAGGGCGGAGACGCTGCACTGGGCGAGTGGGTGTCGAGGATTGTCACCATCGTGGGGGCGTTGGAGACAGACGCCCGGGAGCCATGGGCCGCCGTGCCGTCGCTTTTCCGCACTTTCTCGTCCGTGCGGTCAGGCGGCGACTGCCAGGCGTCCGAGCTGGTAGAGCTTGCCGAGTTGGCTGACCTGGTCACCATCTGCAGCCAGTCCAACCGCGCTGCCCCCCTGGCGAGAGATCTTGTGGGGCGGTTTTTCCGGAAGAGCATTGAGCAGGGCGCGTTTTATAGGGACGTGCGTATGACCCCGCAACACTTTGACCAGCTGGTGGCGCGCGTGGCGCCCCACCTGCCTGCCGGCCTGCGGGGGCCAGCCGCCATACCCCCACGGTGGCGTATCTTCACGGTGCTGTTTTGGCTCGCGCAAGGGGGTCGTCAGCGAGTCGTCGCCCGAGCTGTGGACGTAGCGGAGTCGACGCTGTCTAAGATTTGCACTCCTGTTGTCAACGCGTTGATCTGTGGCCTCCCGTGCCTCACTTGGCCGGACCACGCCGAGCGTCAGCGCATTGGCGAAGCGTTTTCCAACCTGACGGGTGGAAACCTTTCCGGGTGGCGCGGTCTGTACGGTACATCCGCATTGTCTTTTGCGCTTCATTCTTCGTGTGCAGCTCATCATTGTATCGTGTGATGCACTCTGTTTGACTTGGGTTGCTGCCGCACAGGGGGAGGGGGGGGTATTGACGCGCCATTTATTGATACCCTGGCACTCTGTTCCGGTGTTTGTCATCAAGGCGAGAGAACGGGGGGTTTATGAGCATGCCTGACACAACCCTTTACTGTATTGTCACGCGCTCCTCGTCGCTGCCTTCTTCTGTTTTGATGGCTTGTTTGACTGCGTCAGTTGCGGCGCGGTAGATGGGTGTCTCACCCCGTTGCTCACCCCTTTTGGGGAGCACAAGGAAGATTTTACCGACAGGCACGCCAGGTGCTCGCTGTTGGTTCTCGCCATCACGGACACGCGCCTGTTCCGTTACTTCGCTGGCGGGTTTCCCGGGTCTCGAGGGGACTCTCTCGTGTTCAAGGAGCGATCGTGGCACAGGGCGATGCTGTCGATTGACCACTTCCGGCGCCCGCTTGCCGACGGAGAATTCATCCTTGGAGATGCTGGGTTTGCGCTCACCGCCTTCCTGGTACGCTGCCGCGGTAGGTCGGGTTTGTATTGACATTTTGGTTAGCGACTGCTGGGTGTTTCTCGTTGCTGAAGCGTCACAGCGCGCCTCGGCAATGGGCGGCATCTTTTGCAGATTGAGTCGCAGGGGTTGTCGACGAGGGAGGAGGTGGGAGACGGGGGGGGGGGGGGGGTGGACAGGGAGCGCGGGGGCGTGACGTGTTGTGCAATGTTGCATCCATTCCTGTCCTCCTCGCGCGCCGCTGGGGCGCAGAGGGGGCGGGGGGGGGGGGGGAGGCGGGGTGCTCTCTTGCTGCTACCCGCCCCCCTCGGGGAGGCGCAGGGCGAGGGAGGCTTGTCAGAGCCCCACGGGAGGAAGACCTGACGCCTATCGTGGTTGTATCTGTCTTGCTGCTGGGGTCATCATGTGCAGACGTGTCTCCATTGTTGTCGGGTTTTATCTCTCTTTTCCTGTCTATTGCCCATTCCACAGATAACACCTTTCCGGGAAGTGGACATGCGCGGCCCAAACCTCGCGTCCATGCGGCGCTTTAACCATCTACACGCAAAAATGCGCGTCGTAGTCGAGAACGCTTTTGGACGCCTCAAAGGCAGATGGCACGTGTTGCGGATGATCAACGCTCACCCGGAGCTGGCTGCTAGTGTGCAACATGCATGCATCCTCCTCCACAATTTCCTGGAGGACCGGAACGGCGCCTATGAGGCAGACCCCAGCGCGCTCGAGGAGGACAGCAGCAACTCCGTAGTTGCTGCGGAAAGTGATGAGACACCCTCCTCTGCTGGCGCCCGCCGTCGCATTGAGCTGGTCAAGGCTCTGGGGCTTCCCTGGGTGGATGCCCCTCAATGATTGTAGCCATCTGGGGGGGTAGGGGCGGCGGGTCAGCGGATTGGCGCGGATGCCCCAGCGCAGTTGAGGAAGGGGTGGGTGAGGGGGGAGCGAGCGGGTTTGTGGGAAAGGACGCTGCGGCGGGCTCCAGGGTGCGGAGCGTTGGGGGCTGGGGGGGTGTGTGTCGGTGGGGTGGCCGTGCAGGATTGAGTGACGCGGCTGGCTGCGGAAGGGGGGGGAGAAGAAGGTGGGGCGGCGGAGCAAGACCTAGGCAGGAAGGACAACAGTGACAAGCTCCAGGGGCGCAGCGCGACATCCGATTACTGTGGGGAGGGGCGCCAGAGAGGACGGACGGGCAACGTAGCTGCGGGGAGCCTGGTGGGGGAGGTGTTCCACGCTCGCGGGGTGCGGAGGGGGAGGGGGGGGGCGCAGGGCACGATGCTCTGTGCGAGTGGGTGGAAGTGTGGGCAAAGGCGTGAGGGGGGAGGATGCCGATAGGGCGTTGAGGTCAAGCAAGCCACTTGAGAGGCAGGGGCCACGAGAATGTGAAGAAGGGTGGGCGGGGGGGCGCGGGGTGGAGCTCGAGCGACCAGTGAATGACGGAGGAGAACAATCGTTCATTCAACCAACAAACAAGAAAGAAACGGATGCGTGGAGTATAACCGAAAAGAGCGAGTGCCTACTATTACTGCGCACGGCGGGCCTTCTCGGCGTACGCGTTCAGCATATTCACCATGGCGCGGCGCACATCAGTGTCCGTGACGTCATCCGCCTCAGAGCCCCGCCCAGCCGCCCCGCTCGCGCCCCCGTTGCCCGCCCCACTGGCCCCCTCCGTGACAAGCTTTTGCTGCAAATACTCGCGCAGTACGGCCGCCGCCGTGGGCTTCTTGGTCTTCTTGGGCTTGGGCGAGCTGGCCTCGATCTCGGCGGCGGTCGCCGTGTGCGAAGGTGCCTTGCTGGCGGGGCTGCCGGATGAGAAGGAGGAACTGGCCTCCTCACTGCCAGTGCCCGCGCCGCCATCGCTCTCGCCGCCAATGCTCTCCGCTGCTGACCCGCCGTCGCTCTTGCTGCCCTCTCGGTCATCAGCTGCAGCGTTGTCCTGCCCCTCATCGCCATCCATTCCTTCAGCAACTGAGCTGTCCCCCCCCGTACTCCCCCCTGCTGGCGGCCCGCCCGGGGCGCGCCCAGCGGCGGGCGAGCCGGGGCTCGCTGCAGCATCCGCGCACATGTCCATCGGCTCGTGCACCGTCTGCTGGGTTGAAACGTGCGACTTTTTAAACGCCTCGCGCGCCAGGTCGAAAAGCATAGCCCCGCCAAACTTGATAATCTGGTCCTCCTTGTGGGCCGCACTCATGCCCGTACCCTTGATAACCGCGCACGTGGCAATAAAGCGGGTGCGGAGGTTCTTAATCTTCTTGTCCACGGCGGCGACCGTCCGCGTGCGCGCCATGGGCTGGTCGGCTGCGGGGGTGGCGTCTACAAACGCCTGGAGTAGAGCGCCGCCTGCGCGTCGCTTCATGTCCCCTGTACGGCGAGCGCGATACGCCGCCCAGTGCGTCACAGCTGCCGTAAGGACACCAACACACTCCCCGGGGTAGAAGTTCTTGGCGCGTCCCTTCGTCTTGCCAGTTGCCTTCCGCTTGCGCCCGTTCACGGCTGTGTCGGATGCGCGGCGGCCGCCGGCCATGTTGATCAGAGGTAGTCGCTAAAGAACGTGAGAAGTCGGGGAGTGGGCGCGGGGGGGGGGGGTAAGACGGAGATATGGGGCAAGGAAGGTGCAAAAGCAAGGGGGGGGGGACGGGGGACGGGTGCCAAACCGACGCGGAGGAACACAGGTGGTGTTGTGTGCCACCCAGCACGCCTGCCAGAGCAACAAAGGTCGGTGGCGCGTGGTCTCTTATCGGCACGTCCACAGCCTGCCACTGGATGGACGAGAGCGGTGGCGCTCGAAGCCCGGCACAAAAAGGCGCGCTCCGTCTCCCCATGAAACTGTTGGCGTTCTGCGATGCCTGCAACGGGCGGACGGTGGGGTCTCGGTGGCCAAGGGCGGGCTTCTGGTGGCGCCAAACTTGCTCTGCCTTCCGTCTCGCACACGAAAGAGTACATTTTCTCAGCGTGTTAAGTACGGATGTCAAGTACACTAAGTACACTTCTGAGGTTGAGCCATGTGACTCAGCCTTGACTTAAGCCGCCTAAAACCGTGAATCGTCCTCTGTGGCACCCGCAGGCGCCAGTCCCCATCGGACCCACCAAAGTTCGATCTGTCCTCGTTACTGTAACACCCGTTCTTGTGCACGGTAGAGAGCTTCAGCAGGAAGGATCTGGGAAGAGATCTCGGTAATTTCTCGGTAGCGTGGCAGCAGAATTTCCTTACCAGAACTGAGGCTGCAGGACCTTCAGCAGGTACCAGATCTCGTTATGGAAAACTGCACGTTGCGTGGATGTAGTTGACATGAAACGTGGAGCGAACAGCACGTCTCTGCCAGAGGGGAACCGCCCCAGATCGGTCGCCCGCCGAGGGATGCATTGCGTCGCCAAGAAGGACAGGTCCTGCGGCGGGAGACAGGCGTGGTGCGGAGGCGTTGGGCGGGCACACTGGTAGTGTTGTGCATCTGTCCGCCACGTATGGAAATGTCCTTGACATGTCAAGCACCCCTCCGCACGACCCCGTGAGGCACGATTTCCTGACATTTCCTTTCTTTCCCTTTCTTTCCGACACGTGGCGTTTGGCGCGGAATGACCTTTAAACGGCGGCGGCAGTACGCGAAGTCCTCCCAGCCCGCTGGCCGGAACGGCGCCGACTTGCCGTGCTGGTCGGACGCACCGCATCCGACCAGCTTCTCGCAGAGGCTGCCCACGCCTGCGAGGAGCCGCCCACGACGGCAAAGCTGACGTCAACATGACCCCTCATCCTGTACGAGCACCCCGGGAGCAGCGACCGGTGTACCGCTTTGTGAAGGTGATCGTTCGAGATGGCCGGAGGACTCTGACCTGCGGTGCTGACGCGTGCGTGTACTCCGTTTATGACAACATCACTCGTATGGAGGGCCACCTACGCCATTGCGAGCATGCATTACCTCAGTTTCCGGACATGCTGGCTGCGATCGGGAGGTCGTGTGCATCTGGCTCGACCGGCGCGCAATCCCTGGAGGGGAGGGTGGGGCGGGGGGTGGGCGGGGGTGGGGTGAAGGGGGTTGCGGGGGTGGCGCAGAGGATACCTGTGGGGGCCGCATGCGACCGCAGGGCGTCGGACGAGGGGAGGGGAGGGGGGCGGGTGAGGAGGCAGGCACCGGGCATGTGGGTGAAGTCAGATCACCACCGGGGAGGGACGCGGGGGGGGGCGGGGCGCACCGTGGATGTGCGACGCCATGGAAGGAGGTGGGGCGGACGTCCTCGACGCAGCCGCCGCCGTGAGAGCCGGCGCCCAGACGAAAATACTCCAGGAGTTCTCTCGAACGCTGCTGGTAGTTCTTGACAGTAAAGGCCTGACGCCCTCTCCAACCTGCTCTCTTTCCCCTCTGTCTTGGAAAGCGACAGGAATGAGAGGAGAAACAATTTCCGTCAGACAGATTGCACAACACTACACACTGGCGGAGGAGGCTGCGTGAGGCGATTGTGTCTCGTCGGACCTCGCCAATTCGATCTACCGCGCGTCGCTGGACTGGGCGCGATGGAGTGGGGGTAATGGCAGCATCGGATTCTCATTAGGGAAGGGTCGGATCCATGAATAAGGGTCGGATTTTCATTAGGGAAGCTAACCAGCGTAATAATCATCTGGGGGCGCTGAGGATGCGTACGTAGAAGAGGAATGGAGGGTGGGGGGAGGCCTGTGCGCGCGCCACGTGGGAGGGGGGGAGGGGCGCCGGGGGGTGGCTGGGGGGGGGTGCGGGGGTGGGTGGGTGGGGGGTTGGATAAAATACAGCCTCCGACTTGTATACTTGAATTCATCCGTCCGTCATGCCACAGGTCCAGAAGGGTGGGTGCAGCCAAGCTGGTTGCTCACCGGTTTGTGTCGTGGGTTCGGCTTGGCCTCCCGCCCGCCGTGGCTGGCGTCCCCAGCCACATAGGCTGCCGCCGCCGCTACTGGGCACTGCCACCGCCGGCCGCTGCCTCCCGGCTCCGGCTCCCTCCCGCCGCTGCTCGCGTGGTGGCAGTGGCCGCCGCCGTCGGCGACCGCTGCGCCCGCAGCCTCGGCCGCCGCAGCCGTCGCGGTGGCCCCGGCGGCGGCCGCTGCCGTCCTCCGCCGCCTGTCTCCGACGCGGCCGCGACCGCCGCAACCCGTCACCGCTGCCCCCGGGGCTGCGGCTACGGCCGCTGGGGCAACCACCGCCGCCGCCCACCGCCACGGGTCTGGCGACGGCGGCAGCGACGCAGGCGGCGGCGGCGGCGGCAGCCGCTCGCCAATGCTGCCCCTGCAGCCGCTGCCACGGCGGCAACGGCCACCGCCGCTGCCGTGCACCACCGCTTCCATCGCGGTTGCGACGGCGGCCGCCGCCGACGCTCCCGCTCCGCGCGACCATCGTGGCAGCACCATCTGCCGCTTCCGCCACATTCCGCCGCCACTGCCCCGGCCGTTAGGGGGGGGCTGACGTCGCCGCCGCGCACTGCCGTCTCCCCCCGGACACCACCGCGGCAGGCTGGTGTCCGCGCCGCCGTCAGCCGCCTCCCGTGACGCTGGTTGAGGCGGCCGGGCGCCGCCGCCGCGCGCTGCGGCCTTCCCCCCCGGACGGTGCCCCGGCGGGCTGCCGCCGACGCCACGAGCTGCCTTTCTCCTCCGCCCTCTCGTAGAGGAGGGCAGGAGAACAGAGGCAAACACAGATGGTGGGGGGGGAGGGGTACGGGCAGCAAGAAGACTGGGGCGACCATCTGCTCACATAGCACGCAGAGGTAGTTCAAAGTAAGTACATCCTAAGCGATTGTTCAACAGAGATGAACAATACAACCGCAAGCGACTTGACTCACATCTTCTGGCCTATCTGGTGAATCCGATGTCCAACTCGTCCAACCTGATAGGCTGCTGCACAATCTGAACTGGGCGAAATGAAGATTGTAGCACTGAATCAATTGTTGCCGGTGATGGGATTACAATATTTGACTCTGAACCCATCCTGGTCATCGACTTGAGACTGCCAACGCCGAAGACTGAAGCGCCGGCGTCTGACGCCCCCCTCCTCCCCGCCCTGGTCGCCCGCTTCGCCATTTTCCGCTCTCCGAACAGACTTGGTGGATATGTGTGCCTTGTCACAGACTCCTATCAGTGTTGAGAGCGCGCCTGCACACACGTCTGTCACGGCAGCGACCACAATGGCTTCATGGAGGGCCGAAGTGCATCACCCTCACACCACTGGTTCCGCCGCTCGGGCGCGCTCGTGACTGCGAAACGCCGTCAGTTGTGACTTTTTGGCGTCCCCAATGGTCCACGCTCCAACAGCCAGTGATTTTTTTTTTAGTGAATGGCGCTGACAAGCCCCGCCTGTCCGTTATGGTGTGACCTGTTGCTCGGTGTGTACGTGCATCTGGAGTACATAGGACCCGCGGAGCTGGATGGATCCGTCGTTCCCGAGTAAACTAATGACGCTGCGACTATTGATGTAGCTGTTTATTGCTCTGCACCAACATGGGGGGCAGAACAAGCCTGTAACCGGGTGTGGCAAGCGCTTCACGCTATAAATTCCCCGCCTCTCAGAGCTCTTCAGTGCTCCAAGGTTCTCGTTTTTTGCACAGACAATGAGTTTATGAGTACCTGGTGGCATACAATTGCTCAAAGTGGTTGGGTGGCATGCCGGGGTCCGCACATTGTTGAACCCGTGCAGAGGGAGGCGCCTTGGGTCATGTCGCTCTGCTGCACGCGCCCACAGCGCCGATGAGAACAAAAAAGGTTGCGGAGGATGTCTGCTGTACTGTTGGGATCTCAGAATTGTATCTTTTTGTGCGTGAGAGCACTGTGGGGCGTTGGACGGCTTGTCGAGGCTACCTGTCCAGAATGGCCACTTTGGGGGTCTGTATGACCCACTTCCCGACGTTTGCGAAACCTTCTGAGCACATAACCGTGCTCAGCGACGTCGGTTTAGTCGATTGCGCATGCTTCAGAAAAGTTGATGAAGTGGTCCCTGACTCGTGTTGCACGTGGTGAAGTGCCCTGCGCACACTTCGGTGCAATGCGTCACAAGCCGCTACAACGCGTTTCAGAAAGTGAACCAAAATCTTCTCAAGCTGTTCCCGCCAGACTAAGTCGATGACGCTGAGCACGACTATGTGCTCAGAAAGTGTCGCAAACGTCGAGAAGTGGGTCATATAGGCCCCCAAAATGTCTAATGTGGACAGGTAGCCGCGACAGACCGTTCAACACCCCACAGTGCTCTCATCCTTCAAAAACTACATCTATCAGATCTAGACAGTGTATTCAGCTACCTCCACAGCTTTTTGCACTCTCAACGACGCTGTGGGCGCTTCCAGCGGCGCCACAGTGCATACCCTGTATCAGCAGTTAGTCAGTCACCAATGGGCGAACTGCATAGTGCTTTCTTTGCATTTTTACGGCACAATGGCCAACAGGTACCTCTGCTCTCAGCGTTCACTAATTAAGGTAGACCCATTATGCTCAAAAGCGCTCGGAGCGGGCGCCTATAGCGCTTCTGCCACCCAGCCTCTCGTCATTCCTGTCGGCCGTACGGGTGCACGACGCCAGATGTGTGCACCAATAGATTCAGCGTGATCATGTTACCCAATTATGACTACCTCTTCCCACGGTATGGCTCTCATGCACTCTATATTCAGGCCCATACTGCACAGCGGATGACAAAGAAGCGGACGGGAGGCATTTTCTAGCACTGTCTGCACAAACGATTGCGTTCTGCAGGCTTACAAACGTCAGGATGTCCATAGAGCCATATTGAACAGTGTTTCACTGTCACAGACGCCGCTGAGCTACAATACCCAGGGGGAATGGTGAAGACATGGCGCCCCTCCATGTGGTCGTTCGGGGCTGTGCTCTCGCAGATGTCTGCAGACCCGCACTCAAGACTGGATAGAGCAAGTAAATAAGGCTTGAGGGTCCACCTGGCCTGCTCGGTGGCGAGGAAGTGGTGAAGCGTGCGACCGGGCGAGGTGGAGGGGGGCGTCGGGCGCCGGCGCTTCAACAGTTGAGAGTTGCCAGTTGCAAGTCGTTGACCAGGATGGGTGGTTTTCCAAATGTGGTACTCTCATGTTCAGCAAGAGTAAGTTTAGTCTTGACAGTTACAGATTTGCAGTTATTATCGTGTGACAGCCTATCAGAACAGAGGTACGGGACACTTGATTCGCCAAACAGGCAGAGAGATGTGCGTCAAGTCTGAGGTATACGTACTTTTGTATCCACATCGAATAATCGTGGGGTATAAGTTTTCTCACATACCTCTGCGTACAAGCAGCGTGGCAGGTCACCCCTCCCCCCGCACGGCGGCGGCCGCTGCCGCCACGGAGGCAGCGGCGGCAGGCGGCGGCGGCGGCAGCCATTGCCGCCGCGGCGAGGGCGGGGGCGGCGGCGCCAGCCGCCACTGCGGCGGCGGGGGCCGCGGCAGCGGCGATGGCGAGCGGTGGCGGCAGAGGCAGCGGGGGCAGCGGTGGCGAAGGGCGATGGCGGCGGCCGGCACTGCCGTGGAGGGCGAAGCGGCGGCGGCCGGCAGCGACAGCGGAGGCGGCAACGGCAGCCGGAGCGGTAGCCAACCGCCAGGGGCGGCGGCGATGGTGACAGCGGCCGGGGCGGCAGCCGGCCAGCGGCCGGCCGGACAGCAGGCCGACAGAGGTAGCCCGCGATTGGCGGCAAAAGGTAGGCGGCGGCAACCCTTTGGCAGCGGCAGCCTGCTGGCGGCGACCGGCAGCAACGGCGGCAGCGGCAGCGGCAGCCGGGGTGGCAGTAACCCGGTGAGGGCGGCGGCGGCGGGGGTGGCGGCCGGGGCGGCAGCCCGGGCGGCAGGCGGCCGGCGGCCGGCCAAGCAGGCGGCCGGCGGCGGCAGCCCGCCAGCGGCGGCAGCATGCCGGCGGCGGTAGCCGGCGGCAGCGGCGGCTGCCGGGGCCGGACCGGCGGCCGGCCGGCGGGGGCGGCCGGCCCCGGCCAGGGAGGCGACTGGCGGCGGCGGCGGTGGCGGCAGCGGCAGCCGCGACGGCGGCCAACCGGCGGATGCGGCGGCGGCGGCGGCGGCGGCGGCGGCGGCCGGGGCGGCAGTCCGGGCGGCAGGCGGCCGGCGGCAGGCCAGGTAGGCGGCCGGCGGCCGGCAGCAACGGCGGCAGCGGCAGCGGCAGCCGCGGCGGCAGAAGCCCGCAGCCGCGGGGGCGGAGGCGGTGGCGGCCGCGGCGGCGGGCGGCCGCGGCGGCGGGCGGCGGCGGCGGCGGTGGGGGCCGCGGTGGCGGCGGCAACGGCGGCGGGCGGCCGCGGGGGCGGCGGCGGCGGCGGCGGCCGCCGCCCGCCGCAGCAGCCGTGGCGGCGGCGGCGGCGGCGGTGGCGGGCGGCGGCGGCGGTGGCGGCGGCGGCGGGGGCGGCGGCGGCGGCGGCGGGCGGCGGGGGCGGCGGCGACGCCGGCGGGCGGCCGCGGGGGCGGCGGCAGCGGCGGCGGCGGCCGTGGCGGCGGGCGGCGGCGGCCGCCGCGGCGGCCGCGGCGGCGGCGTGTGTGGGCCGCGGTGGCGGGGGGCGCAGCGCGTGGCAGAGGAGCACGGGAGGCAGCTCGTGGCATGCGGGGCTGGGGTGGCTTCCCGTGACGGGGGCGGGGGGGGGCCGGCAGCACGGTCAGCGCCGGCCGGCGTGCTGGCGGCGGGGCGGGGGGGCGGGGAGGGGGGGGGGGGTGGCTGCCGCTGGCGGGACGTCGGTGGCGGGAACAGGGACGCGCCACCGCAGGGTAGAGTAATGGAGGTTCCCAATACAGGTCGGCGTAAGTAACTGCAAGTAGGTGAGAAGCCATACGTGTGTGCTGCTGGCGTCGCTGGCAGAAGATCCCAAACCCCGCCTCTGCGAGTTGGAGCACCGTGATCTAAGCCGGTTGATGGTGGTCCATGTACAGTCAGTCGATTTGGCAGCCAATGGAATCCGTGTATGCAGGGTCGGATTCTCGAAGGGTCGGATCCGACTCTGCCATTACCTCTGTTGTGGATACTGCTTCCCACGGACGGGCTTCCGGTCGCCACAGGGGTTGGTGCCCAAAGGAGAATGAGACTGGAACGCTGCCAGCCACACAGACTGCCGGCGCTGGCGGCGGACCGTCGACGCCCGTGGCATGCCACGTGGAGCGAGCACTAATGCCAAGACGTGAGCGCACAGTACTTGGACGAATAGTCGACCTGGGAGTTTCTCCAAAGTACAGGCGATGCACGAGGGGGTGGTCAAATGGCTACGTGGCCGCCGCGGAGGTGACCGCCCCCCAGCCCCGCACGCACCCGGCACGAGAAAAAAACAGGACCAAGAGAGAGGACAATAGCACACTATACCAAACGCAAAGAACAACAGATAACAGCCGACAAGAAAACACTAAAGCCGATCGCAGCACCAGCGGTGCGACGCACAAGGCCATCAGCCCGCGCAAACCCGACCCCCCCAAAAAACGCCCCTCTACCCATCTCCGCCCAAGCAACGCCCCCCCCCGCCTCACGGGCGGCCGTCGCTGCTCGCAGAGGACCCCCCGCCCGCCCCCCCCCCCTGGCGGCGCCCGTCCGCCGAGCTGGCCGACGCGCCGCCGCCACGGCGGCTGCCGCGGCGTGCCGCCGCCGCCGCGGGGCGGCGGTCACCACCGCCGCCGCCGCCGCCGCCGCCGCCGCTGCCGCCGCCGCCGCCGCCGCCCCGCGGCGGCACAGCGCGGCGGCCGCCGCGGCGGCCCGCGTCCGCGTCGCCGCCGTCGGCGGAGCTGGCCTCCCGCGCGCCCGCCGCGCGGCCGCCGCCGCGGCGGTCGCTGCTGCCACCGCCGGCCGATGGGGACGATGGCGAGCCGCGGCGGCCGCCACCGCCGCGGCCGCCGCCACCGCCACCCCCACCACCGCCGCCACCGCCACCGCCGTCACTGGCGCGGCCGGCCGCGCCGGCCGCGTCGCGCCCGTGGCCCGCCGTCGACGGCGGCCGCGCCGCGCGCGCCGGCGACGCCGACCGCCGCGCCGCGCGCGCCGCGCGCGCCGCCGCGGCGGCCGCCGGCGCCGGCGAGCCACTGCGCGAACCCGACCCGCTGGGCGAGTGTGGCGGCGACACGGGCGCGGCCAGGCGGGTGCGCGGAGGCGGCGGGGGCGCCGCCGCCGCCGCCGACGCCGACGCCGCGCCGGCGGCGGCGGCGTCGCCACCGCCGGCCGCCCCGCCGCCGCCGCCGCCGCGGCTGCTGCCGCCGGCGGCACCGCGCGGGGGGGGGGCGGCCGCAAACGGGTGGGGCCCCTCCTCGTCGTCGCTGTCCGTGGCCTCCCCCATGAACCGCTGCATGTTGAGCAGCCGCTGCCGCCGCCGCGCCGGCGATGACCCGACCACGCCGTCGCCACCGCCATCACCACCGCCACCGCCACCACCGCCGCCGCCGCCGCCGCCACCGCGGCCGTCACCACCGCCGCCGACGCCGCCGCCGCCGCCGCCGCCACCGTCGCCGCTACCAGAGGCGGCCGTGCCGTCGGCCGCGCGAGCCGCGACCGGCGCCGTTGAGGGCGGCGCGTCGGCGGCAGGGGGAGGCGACGGTGGCGGCGGCGGCGGTGGCGACGACGGCGCGCCGCCGGGCTCGGCCGGCGGCGGCGACTGCGGCGGCGTCGGCGCCGGCGGCGGAGGCGGCGACGGTGGCGGCGCGGCGGCGGCCACGGCGGCAGCGGCGGTAGCTTCGGCCGCCGCCGACGCGGCGGCGGCCGCGTTGGCCCAGCCGCGGAGCAGCTGGTCCAGCCGCTCGCCGCGGGCGGCCGCGTCGGCGCCGCCGCCGCGGCCGCCGCGGCCGCCACCGCCGCCGCCACGGTGCGGCCGCTGCGGCCGGTACAGGCTGTCCTCAGAGCCGTCCACGTAGTGGAGCTTGGCGCTCCCCACCGCCAGCCGGCACTCAATGCCATTGTGCATGACCACCCGCGGCGGCAGCGGCGGCGGCGGCGGCGGCGGTGGCCGCCCGTTGGCGCTCAGCGCGTCGGCGCCGGCCGCGGCGGCCGCCGCCGCCGCCGGGCGCGACCGTGCCGCCCGGCGGAGGATGCGGGCGAGGGCGGTGGTGAGTGGGCACGGCCACTCCCCGGCCGGGGCGCCCGCCGCCACGGCGGCCGCCGTGTCGGCTGCCGCCGTCGGCGAGCCGCCCGGCGGGGTGGCCCCGCCGCTGCCCCCCGAGCTGCCCCCTTCTTCCGACGCCCCGCCGCCGCCGACTGGCACGTCGCCCGGCACGCTGCGGCCCCGCAGCCGCCGCCGGCGGGGCGGCTCCGCCGCCGCCGCGGCGGCCGCCATCGTCACAGGCGCCGCCGCCGGCGCGGCAGCGGCGGCACTGCCGCCGCCCCCCGCGCCCGCGTCCACGTCCATCGCCACGCCGTCCGTGCCGTCCGCGGCCGCCTCCCCAGGCTGCCCCACGCCCACCACCGCGCCGCGCGCGAGGGCGCTGGACCAGCCCGCGGCGGCAAAGCCCACGCTCGCTTGGACGGCGGCCCAGCCCGCGGCGGTGACGCCCGCCGCCGCGGCGGCGGCGGCCGGCTCCACCGCGCCGAGCAGGTGAACGACCAGGGCGCCCGCGCGGCGTTGGCGGGACCGCGCGTCCGCCGGAGGTCCCCCAAATGGGTCCGCTGGGGAGACGGGCAGGTGGTGGCGGCGCTCGGCCGTCGCGGCCGCCGCGGCCGGCGGCGCGCCGCCGACGCGCTGCAGGCGGTACAGGTGGCCGCCGCCGCCCAGCGCGGCGACCAGCGCCAGCACCTCGGCCGCCGCGGCGGCGTGCGCCGCATCCGCGTCCGTACCGCCGTCGGCAGCGGCGGCGGCGGTGACGCGCCGGCGCTGGGCGTGAAAGAGGCCCACCAGTGCGGCCGTGCCGGCCGCGACGGCGGCAGTGGGCGCTACGGATCCGTTACCCCCACCACCGCCGCCATTGCCGTTGCCACCGCCGCCGTTGCCATTGCCATTGCCCCCAGTGCCGCTACCATTGCTACCATGACCATTGCCGCCACCACCGCCACCGCCACCGCCACCGCCGCCGCCGCCACCACCAGACGCATACGCCGTGCGTAAGACGTCGAGCGCCGCCGACAGCCCCGACCCGCTGCCCCCCCCCTGCGCGTCGCGATCATGGGGTTGGCCAACGTGGAGGACACGTGCTTGGCCAGCCGCGCTACCGCCTTGTCCATCGTAAACACCGGGTACGAGTCTGGGCCGAGCAGCGCCCGCGTCGCGTCTTCATACTTGGGAGCCTCTAGGGCGCCCGTGAGGAAAGGCAGCAACGCGGTGTAAAAGTAGGTGTCCCACAGCACGGCCGTCAAGCGGTCTACCGAGGCCGCCACCACCCCCGGGGGGGCGCCAGGCACGATCGCGGCGGGGTCCACATGACCGACCGCCCCCATGCCACCGCCCGTGACGGGGTAGTCAACGCCGCCACCCGCGACGGGTGGCGTGGCCGAGATGGCCACCGCCGGCAGCCGAGCGCGACCGGGCAAGGCGGGCAGCTCGAGGCGGGCCGTCACATCCGCTGCCGCTGCGTTGCGGCGAGCCCGCGCGTGGCGGAGGCGGGCCTCGCGGAGGGCAAGCCCCCACGCGGCGCTCATGCGCTCCATCATGACGTGCTGCAGCCGCCACAGGATGTACATGGCGTCGTCGCCATACAGGGCCGGCCACGTTGATCGACCATCGCTGTCGGGCGCGCCAGCAGGTGGGGAGCTGCCCCGTACTGACGATGGGGACAGAGGCGGCACGACGCTCTGCTCGCCATTGACCAAAGACCCGCCGCCACAGCCGGCGGAAGCGCCAGTCTCCTCGGCCGCCCCCGCCGCCGCCGCCGAATCGGCGAGGTTGGTATCGTAACCAACGCCGCTCTCGCTCTCACGGTCGCTGCCGCCGCCGCCGCTGCCGCCGCCGCCGCCGCCGCCAATTCCATTCATGCCGTCACCACCGCCGGCGCCCGCGCCATCCCCGCCACCGGCATCACCTTCACGCGTGGCATAGGCCCCATTCCCTGCCCCTCCACATTCGTGGTTACCCAACGATCGCGCCGCCACCGACGTTGCAGACGACCGGTCCGCCGTTTCCTTGCCGTACGCCACCGCCACAGCCACGGCGGCCGGCGACAGCCCCCGCGTCGCCGTGTCTGCGGCGCCGGGTAGACGCACGCCCATCAGGCGCCCCACCAGCGTCTCGTACCGCGCATACACCCGGCCGGCATCGCGCGACGCGAGCGCCGCGTCGCCCGCCAAAGCGTTGCGCAGCATCGTCGCCACACGCGACAGCACGTCGCCCGCAGCCACCGCATCGTGGACCAGCGGGAGCTCCAGCGCCACCACCTCCCCCCGACCCGTAGACGCGGCCGCCTCGGCCACCGCCGCCACCGAGCCGGCCGCGTCGCTGCCTGGGGGCACCGCGTAGCCCCGTGCCGAGGTGGCGGCCGCCTCCCGCATGGACGTGGACGCTACCGGGTCGGCCATGTCAGCAAGGAGCATCCGGGAGGACAGCTCCTTGCGGTCAATCGCCTTGAAGAGGGTCGCCCGGTGGTCCAACGACGCACGGTAGTTGCGTTCCGACACGTCACGCCAGTCGCGGTGCATCGACGACCGCGCCCGCCGCCACGCCGCGTCCTTTTGGCGAAGCCGCGCGAGCACAACTGGCACCGCCACCGCCGGGTTGGTGCGCACCTGGTCCACCACCTCCGCGCCATGCTCCCCGTACAGGCGCTCGATGGACCGAAAGTGGACAGAGCCGAGCGCCGAAGCGGCCAGCGCGTGCCGCGCCGCTTCGGCCGGCGGCAGCGACGCCACCGACGCGGCGATGGGCGCCAGCTTGGCAATCGTCGCCGCGTTGGTCTCAATGACCATATCCAGCTCGTAGCGGTCGTCCTCACACCTGTGCAGGGAGTCCTCTGCCGGATTACGCCGCGCGTGACGAAAGCTGTAGTCCTCCGACCCGGTCGGCACGGACACCCACTTGTCGTTGAGCGTCGCCCGCTCCAGCGCCGTCCGCGACGCGGCGGCGGGCGACCCAAACGACGGCGGCAGCCGCTTGTACGACGCGGTGCACGTCTCGGTGCACTCGGCGGCGATCTCCGACATGGGCTTGGTCCGCCACACCGCCCGCCGCTGCTCCTCGTCGGGGTCTTCGGGCGCGGCCGTCACGGCAGAGCCCGCCGCCGCCACCCCCGCCGCGTGCGCGCCGAGGCGCTCATCGCCGCCGCCGCCCACGGCCGCCGCACCGCCGACGCTGGCCATCCCGGCGGGCCCGCCGGCGCTACCACCGCCGGCGCCAACAGCCGCGCCGCCGCCGCGGGCAGCAGCCACAGTGCCGCCCACCCCAGCACCAGCCGGCCCGCCTAGCCCGCCGTCGTCACGCTGGGCGGGCCGCAGGAAGGCGCGAATGTCAGCCAGCAGCACCGGGCGCATGCACAGCAAGTCATCCAACAGTTGCAGCAGCTCCGTGTGGCTGATGATGCACTGTGAGAAGAGGGACATGGTCTTGATGATGTCCCGGTAAATGGCGGCGCCATCCCCAGGGCCGAGCCGCCCGCGGACGCTGCGGAAAAAGGCAAGCTCCTGGATGGACCGCGCAGGGCTCGGGCCCGCCGCCGCCGTCGCGTCTGCGCCACCGCCCACGCGAGAGCTCGTAGACGCCGCCGTGCCCGACCGGCGGTGAGGGGACACGGGCGGCGGGCCGCCGGGGGGCGGCCCGCCGCCGCCGCTGGCCGTGACGGCGGCCGCCGCCGCCGCCGCCGCGCCCGCAACAGTCGCCGCGACCGCGGGACCGCAGGCCGACGAGAGCGCCGCGGACGAGGCCGGCGCGTTGGTCGTCACCGTTGCAGCCGCCGCCGCCCGTGGCGGCGGGGCGGGGCCGCCCTTGCCGGCCGGCCCAGCCACCCGCGGCCGCTTGACCGGCGGCTGCGACGAGTGGGAGGTCGGCCCCGCGGCAGCGGCGGCGCCGCCCCGCGACGTTGACGGCAGGTGGGAGCTGGCGCTCTGCTCCACCAGCGGCTTGTCATCCGAGCCACCGGCCGCGCCAGCGCCCGCCCGCCCGCCGGCGGCGCGCGACAGGGACGAGTCGAACTTGGCGGTACCCCCGCCCGGCATGGGCGGAAGGAAGCTCTCAAACGCCTCGAGCAGGTCCGGGTGGTCCCGAAACACCGACGCGAACGTCGAGTGCACCTCCCGCGGGTCACACACGTCCGTGTCCTGCGCGTCGTAGCCGCGGAGGACCGTGAGGAACCGGTTGTACGCGTCGTCCGCAGCCCCGCCACCGCCGGCCCCGTCGCTGCTGGCGCCACCCAGGCGCTGCTTGATAAGGTTCACGTACGAGAGGGCGCGGTCAAACTCCTCCTGCCGCCGCATCGCCTCCGAGTCGGCAGACTCCCCGCGGCTGCCGCCGTCATGGCGGTCAGAGGCCGCCGCCCCAGCCGGCGACGCCGCCACCGCTGCTGACGAGCCCGAACCCGCCGGACGCTTGCCCGCCTTCCGTGGCCCGGTGACCGCACGCGGATGACCGCCAGCACCCCCGCCGGTCGATGCGTGGCCCGCGCCACCCACGTCGGCGGACGAGCCCTCGGTTCGGGAGGTGGGCGCCCCATCGTGCGGTCCGTGACCCGCCCCAGCCGCCGCCACAGGCGCCACGGCGGGTCGCCGCGGCGGCGGCTGGATGCCCGAAGAGACCCCGGCCTTGCCGCCGCCGCCGCCGCCGCCGCCAGCCGCGGCGCTAATGCCAGCGGCGCCGGCCTTGGGTCGCGGCGGCACCGCCACTGGCAACGCGCGGTGGCCCGCCTCGGCCTTGACCGGCTGCGATGACGATGATGCAGGGGCGGCAGCTGCCGCCACCGACGGCCCCCCAGGCGCCAGCGGGGCCGCAGGTGCGGCGGGTGCCGCTGCCGCGGGGCCATCAAACACCGAGCCTTCGTTGAGGACGTTGAAGCCCTCGGGCCCGAGGAAGCCAGTCTTGCTCCCCCCCGTCAGCGGGTCCTCCCGCACCTGGATGACAAAGCCCGGCGGCAGGAAGGTGTTGAAGCCGAGGATGAGGTTGCGGTGACCGCGAAAGAGCCCCGACACCCGCTTGATCACCTCCGTCGTGTCGATCGACTGCGCCTTAAAGTCCTTCATGATGTCCAAAAAGTCATTGTAGACGTGCGGCTGCTCGCTAAACTGGGCCTTGACCTGCTCCAGGTAGGCCAGCGCGTCCTCCACCTTGAGCTGCCGGCTCGCCACGGGCGACCCAGCGGGTGGGGGCGGCGGGGGGGGAGGCGGATGCGGCGCAGGAGCCACCGGCGGGCCCACGCCCGCCCCGGCCGCCGCCACCCCCGCTGGCGGTGGTGGCGGCTGCATCGCTCCAGCGGAACCGCCGCCACGGTCCAGCTTGACGTCTTTCCGCGCCTCTGCCGCGTAGCCACGACCACCGCCGCCGCCGCCGCCACCGCCGGCCGCCCCGGCCGCGGCGATCGGTGGCGGCGGCGCCCCGTCGCGCTTGGCCGGCACCCCCCCCTCGGGCAGCCGGCCACCGCCGCCGCCGCCGTCGTCACGGGCAGGGCCAGCCGCCGCGTCGGCGCGGCGGACCTTGGCGGGCTCCTCCCGGCCGCCCGCAGGGGCGGCGGAGGCCTTGCGCTTCTTGGCCCCCCCGCCGCCGCCACCGTGACCGTCTGGGGCGGCCGCCACCGGCGGCGGCGGCGGTGGCGGCGGCGGCGGCGGTGGCGGTGGTGGTGGTGGTGGTGGCGGCGGCGGCAGCGGGTGGGCCTTGTCTCCATACCCGCCGGCGGCCATGGCGCCAGCAGCCGCGCCGGCCGGGACAAAGCGCCCGTCCGCGAGGCGGCCGCCGCCACCGCCCCCCACCGCCGCGTCGTAGACGGGCCGCGCCGCGGCGGCTGGCGCCGCCAATCCCGCCTCGCCGTCGGCGGCGGGCACGCCCTTGGCCGCCGGCGCGGCGGCGGCCTTGGCGGCCGCCTCCTTTTTGGGCGGCGGCGGGGGTGGGGGGGGGGGTGGCGGCGGCGGCGGTGGTGGCGGGGGTGGCGGCGGCGGCGGTGGGGGCGGCGGCGGCGGCGGCGGCGCGCCGACGGGCGCGTACATGCCCCCCGGCGGCACCCCCACCACGTACCCCACGGGTGGCGGTGGCAGCCGGACGCCCGCGCCCAGCCCGACCGGCAACAGGCGCCGCGGTCCGGGGGGGACGGCGCCCGCCGCGGCGGCCGGCCCGACACTGCCGCCGCCGCCGCCGCCACCGCCTCCGCCACTGCCGCCACCGCCGCCGCTGGCACCGCCGCCGCCGCCACCGCCGCCACCGCCGCCGCCGGCCGCCGCGGGCCGGCGGAGGAGCGCCGCCGGCAGCGGCACGAGCGGCCGATCCGTCCGCGGCGGCACGACCGACTTGAACGACCGCGGCGGCGGCGGCTGCGACCGTGGCGCCGCGCCGCCGCCGCCGCCGCCAGCGTGATGGCGGTCCCCGGCGGTGGCGGGCGACGCGGAGCGGCCGCCGCGCGCGCCGCCGCCGCCGCCGCCGCCGCCGCCGCCGCCGCCACCGCCGCCGCCACTGCCGCCACCGCCCCCACCGCCGCCGCCCCCACCGCCGACACTGGCAGCCGACGGCGGCGGCGGGCGGTGCGCCCAGCCACCACCGTCGACGCCGTCACGCGGGGCCAGGCCGCCAGCGGGGCCGTCGGCACCCCCCCCCCGGGGGGGTGCGGCGCCGCGCCCGCGTCCGGGTGGTCCCCCCCGCCCTCCCGCGGGTGCCAGCCGCGGGGCGGCGGCGGCGCCCACGGGCGGCCACCCATCAGCGGTGGCGGCGGCTTGCGCCAGCCGCCGCCGTCCGCGGCGCCGCCGCCGTCGGCCGATCCGGCGTGCGGCCGCGGGGGCTCCATGCCACCCCCCCCCCGCCGCCGCCGCCGCCGCCGCCGCCGCCACCACCACCACCGCCGCCACCGCCGCCGCCACCACCGCCGCCGTGGCCACGGCGGCCGGCGGCCAGCGGCGGCGGCGGCGGCGACGCGGCCGGCACGCCGCCCCGGTCGCCGCCGCCGCCGCCGTGGCCGCTCTTGGGCGGCGGCGGCGCCAGCCCCCCCCCGCGGCCGCCGTCGGCACCCCCCCCGCGGCCGCCCAGCGGCGCGTAGTGGGGCCGCGGCAGCCGCGCCGCGGCGGCGGCGGCGCCGCCAAACGCGCGCGTCAGTGAGGACGGGCCCAGGGCGCCGCCGCCGCCACTACCCGCACCGCCACCACCACCACCGCCGCCGCCGCCACCGCCGCCACCGCCGCCGCCGCCGCCGCCGCCGCCGCCGCCGCCAGGGCCACCATCCTTGCTGCCGCCGCCGCCGCCGCCGCCGCCGCTGCCGCCGCCACCATACCCCCCCCCCCCCCCCACTCCGCTCTTTGGCAGCCGCCGCCGCGGCCGCCGCGGCGCCCGGCGGCGGTGGCCGCCTCCGTGGCGGCGGCGGCGCCGCGACGCCGCGGGGTGGCGGCGGCGGCGGCGGCGGGGGGGGCGGTGACGCGGCGGCACGGCCGGCGGCGCTGCCGCCATCGGGCGCGCGGAGGGGCACGCCCGTCATCGCGGAAGAGCAGCGAGAGTGGGGAGGGGCTGGGTGAGGGGGGGGAGGGGGGGGAGCGGCGCGAAGCGACACACGGCACCGCGCGCGCCGGCGCCGCGCGCGACGCGGTGCGCTGCAGGCAGGGGGGAGGCAGAAGCGGAGACGGCGGGTGGCAGCCGAGGGAACGGTGGGTGGAAAGGGATGGTAGGGGAACCGCGTCCCGCCGCGGGCGCGATGCGCAAGGCCAAGGGAACACGCGCGGAGGGGCGGGACGCGCGGGCGTCGATACGGAGGGAGACGCAGCGCTGGCCCGCGGGGTGGGGGGATGGGGCGCTGGGAAAACGGGCGCGGGACGGTCACGCTGCGAACGCCGGGTGTGCGCGGGGGGGGAAGTGGGCTGGCGCGGGGGCCGGGACCAGATGCCGCCCGAGGGTCGCCGCGGCCGACAAGTGGCGCCTTGACCTTTCGATCGATACCCAAAACGCCGCTTGCGTTTTTGGGGCAGGGCTCGCAGCCACTTGCTGAAGGAGGAGGTGGTTAAATCCCTCACAAGTGGTGCAGGATTAGTGTGACAAGTCCAAGCTTGTTGTCGAAAACTGGACTTGCAATGGACACGCGTCAAGATGTTGACGACTGTATTTCTTATCGGTAGTATTTGACTAGTGCATTTCCATGTACATCTCCTCTGGAACACAGTGTAGTGGGGCGCATGTCGCGGCACAAGCTCTTGTCCTCTGATCGCAGCACCCGACCAAATCCGAATCAATTGCGACTTGGCCCCAGTGGAACACGGGCTGGGTCTGCGGATCACAGATGCGAGGGGGGTGTTGGCACCCACATCGCACGTGCCCCCGCCCCACGCGAGGCATGAGCTGCGCGTCGGTGAAGGCGGTGTGGTGGCGGCGAAGGACGTGGTGCGGCCGTGGTCGCAGTCGGGCCCGCCGCCGTCCCGCTGCCGCCGCCCGCCGCCGCCCCACCCCCCCCCCCTGACGCGTCCATGACCGGCGTTGTAGCGGCCCCGAGGCGCGGCCGCGTTGCTCCCCTGCACGTCTGGCGGCGCCGGGGGGGGGTGCTGCGGCGGCACCACGGCATGATGTGAAGCGCCCCGATGGTGGGGAGGGAACAGCGGGAACCCCACGGCCACCCGGCCCCCTGACTTCCATCCTCTGCCTCGTCGTCTGGCACGAAGGGGGGTCCCTTCCACGAGTCGCGTGGGGTGACCCCCTGTCTGTGCCGCGGCCACCGCGGGTCGGGGCCACCCGGCGCGCCGCCGCGCCTCGCTGGCCCGCACGCTGTGGCGGTGGCGGCGGCTCCCGCGACTGGCTAGCCGCGGCGGCCGCGGGCGCTGCGGCGCCCTCACCTCCACCCACCCACCCCACGCCGTAGCTCTCCTGTCAAGACGGCAGGGGCGTTTTCGGCGGCATACCTCTCCTCCCCCCCCCCCTGTTTACGTCTGCATCGGCGGCCGCCACTGGGGTGGCGGCTGGTCGGCTCCTTGGCCAGCCACTCTTGCGGGTGGGGGTGGCAACCCCCACCGGATTTTGAATGAGCGCCGATGCGCTTCCCCAGCTCGGGAGTGGGCGTCTACCGCACCCGGCGGCGATACGCCTGGGAGCCTTGATCCAGCGGGGGGGGGGCCCTCGTGCTCCTCCCGGCCGGGGGGGGGGAGCCACGAGGAGCAGGCGCTACACGCAAACTGGGCGGAGCCGTGGCGCGGCGCCGGCGGCGTGCTGCCACGCCGACACGGTCGGCGAAGGCCAGCCGCTCAAAATTCACGGCAATGATCTCCGCCGGCGGCCCGGGACCGCCGCCCCCCCCACCCCCTCACACCACCCCGCCGGCTTGTACCCACAACGCCCACCCCCTTCCACCCCCCGCTGGCGGCCTACCCTTCCAACCAACCCACCAACCCAAACTGCCCGTGCGCGGGCATGGGTGGAGCCTCACGCGCTACGGGGGGGTGAAAGCGGCTGGGCAGTACTCCTTGACCTGAGATCCAAATCAAGAAAGTTCAATGTCTCCTCACGCTCATCTGCCTTGAAGGGCGCGAAGTGGTCGCACGGGCGGAGGCGGTTGAGCCCCAAAACGGGAGGATTAGAGGCTGATTTGCACACTTAACATAGACAAGAATTACGTAAATCTCTTGTAAAGGCTGGATGGCTCGCCTGCTAAGAAGACTCCAAATATATACTGACTCATGATAAATCTCCATCGAAGTCCTCAAGGAGACCAGAGGCCATCCGGATGTGACCGACAAAGTCTCACTCCACACCCGGGGTTGATGACGCGCCTACAGGACCATGACTGAGCCGCGGAAGGCACAACCCGCCCCGCCCGCACCGCTGATCTTTACCGCGTGCTTTGGTGGCATCACCAGTAGCGCGAACGTCACAGTATATTGCACACCCGCGCACAGTGTCCGTGATAGCACCCCGTCCCCTCCCCCCCACCTTTCAGCTGTCCTCCTGCTTGCTCCACCAGCACATCGAGAGGGGCACTCTCTTACAGCACGAGTGCTGTGAACCATGCCAGCGCACCGACCGCTGATGAACATTGTGGCACGAAAGCGCCAGAACGTTTGTGCGTACGAGGGGCACCATCTTTTACCAGCTAAGCGCAGCACATGAGACCCTGCACATCCGCACCCTTCCACACCATGATCTGCCACAGCGGCTGGCGCCCTGCCGCCCCCGCCCCCTCCCCCCGCACCCGGCGGCCTCTGGCCAGCATCGAGCAGCGACGGCGGCGGCGGCGGCGGGGGATGCCGCAGCAGCGACCGGTCAGCGATGGTGTCGGCGACAGTGGTGGACCGCCATCGCCAGGTACATACACCACGAGTTGCAGCGCCAGAGCCTTCAGATGACAGCTGTCAGTGTCGTCGGCAAGGAGGAAGGCGCCGCAGGCTCGCGTACTGCACAGCGCAATGATGTGAGAACCTTGAACGATGATCCGCAGTCACCACAGATACGGCGTGCACCGCCTATGCTCAACTCCGGCAAGCCTCGTAACTGCCACGATACAATCCAGCGGAAAACAGACTTCTTGGGTGAAGCGGGCGTCACCAGCTCCCCTCCAAGCTGTACTTACACAAGCCAAGCGCGATCACGCTCAACAAACGGCGCGCAAGCGTCAGAAGTTAGCTTGTGAAGAAAACTTGAAAAAGCTTGAAGAAAGGGTCAAGATGGACGTGGTGGTCACTGAACAGTATCTGTCTGTGTAACCAGCACTCAGACGGACCTTCTGGCACCTCGAAAGCTCGACCCCACGCACGTTCACTTACTCTTTTCAAGCTTGTTTAAGATTTCCTAAGATAATCGGCCTCTGCGGGGTCTCCAGGGGGGGTCGGTTGGGCTACTTTTCACGTTTTGTGCAAGGTTCTCTGCTTGAAGTGCGCTTGAAGAGAATCTCGGGGCAAGGTGGACTACGCCTGCGGCGTGGAGCGTCGAGGGGTGTGGCGGTGGTTGGCGGCGCGGTGCCCGCTCCCCACGGCGGGTGTGCAGGTCTGCTGCTGGGCCGCTCCGCGGTGGCGACCACCGGTCGCGCGTGTGCCCGCGCGGCGTGTGGCGGCACCGGCGTGACGCTGGGGCGGCCGCGGAGGGAGGGGGGAACAGATGCTGGCCGCCGCCATCGCCCCACTGGCGGCCATGGGGGGCTTGGCCGCCCGCATCGGCACGGGTGGCCTCCCCGTCACGGGACCAGCGGGCCCTTCCGTCCGGCAGTCACCATAGGATGATCGCTTCCCCCCTCCACCACACCGCACCCCTCCACCCCCCCCCTCTTCGCCAAGTACCCTCCCCCCTCCCTCCGAAGTCTCGGCGGACACTTCCATCTCCTCCCCCCTCCGTCTGCGGCTACAGCGGTCCCCCGGCGACGCGCGACGGCCGCCAAGGCCGTTCCGCGGGGGACGGCCCGGTGGGATGGGTGCAGGCGCGTGGCCGCCTGCCGGGGGCGGCCGCCGGCGTCGGCGGCCCGAGGGGGCGGGAACCCAGGCGCGGTGGCTTGAGGCCCCCCACGGGTGCGGACGAGCCGCAGACGCAGCGTCAGGCCGTTTTGGGGGTGGGTGTGGGGGTGTGGCGGTGGGGGCGCGCGTTCTAGGGCCGCCGCCGGCGTTGCTACCTGTGGGCCGCGACGTGCGCACGCGGCGGCGGCGGCGGCGGCGGCGGCGGCGGTGGCGACGGCGGTCGGGGGTGGCTGCGGGTGGCGGGCGGTGGCGGTGGGGGGTGGCGGCGGCGGGGGCGGTGGGGTGGCGGACCACGCGGGCGGCGGCCGCGCCGGGGCCGCACGCATGGTGGCACCCGCCACGGCGTCGTTTGAGGGCAGCGGCGGCCAAGGTGACCGGGGTCAACGCCCACTGTCGCGCGCGCGCCCCTGTCGCTGGGAGCCGCGGCCGGCCACTCCGCCCCGCCACCGAGCGCGCGCGCGCCCTGTCTCCCCATCGTGCGTCGTACACGCTCTGACGACAGGGGGAGAGACGGGGGGGGCGGGTTGCCGTCGTTTGGGTGGAGGTCCACGGCCGGTGTGGCTGGCGGTGAGCACCGGCGGGAGGGAGGGAGAGGGGTGGGGGGGAGAGGAGGGGGCATTCGCAACGTCACGGCCGGCGGCACCGGGGGCGAGTGCGCGCGCGCGTAGTGGGTGACACCGCGGCCGGGCGCGAGCGCTGGCGGCGGGACGCGCGCCGCTGGCACCCCCCACGCGGGTAAGACGCGACGAGCGATGGACCACATGGCGGTACCGGTGCCGCGGGCGGCCGGGTGTAGCGGCGATGGGGGCGCCTATAGAGGGACGGTGCTGCACAGCAGCGTCTGGGATGTCCCTGATACGGCATCCTCGTCGGGCGTGGTAGCCACGGGGATGGTGGGGGACACGTCGGGGGTCGCCTGTGGCGGGAGCGACGACGAGTCGGTCGCGACCGACGGGAGCGACGGCGGGGCCGTGGTAGCGCCTGGGATGGTTGAGGACACGTCGGGGGTCACTGACGACGAGAGCGACGACGGGTCGATGTCGACTGACGCGACCGATGGCGGCTCGGCCACGTTTAGCGAGTCAGATGAAGAGGGCAGCGGCGTCTTGTCGGTCGATGCCGATGAGTGTACCGACAGCGACAGCGATGCGGGTGGGTGCGACGACAGCGGCCGCGGACGTGTCGACGACGACGGTGGCGGCGGCAGCGGCGGTGGTGGTGGTGGTGGCGGCGGCGGCGGCGCCCGCGACGGCGGCATGGCGGGCAGGGGCGGGGAGCGGCGACGGCCCACCACCGACGCCAAAGCCCCCTCCCCCTGCCTCTTTCGCACGCCGCCGCCGCCGTGCCACGGCGCCCTCTCCACGTCAACCGTCTCGTCAGGCCGCACGTCGATGGGCAGCCCGCCACCCGCAGCGCCCAGCTCGCCTGCCGGCGGCGCCGCTGCCAGCGGCGGCGGCAGCGGCGGCGGCAGCGGCGGCGGCGGCGCTTTGACGGTGGGGACGCTGTCACCTCTCCGGCGGGCGTCTCACACCCCGTGCGCGATTGACATCTGGCCGTCTCCCCGGCCGGCGGGGCGGCGGGGTAGCGCAAGGGGAGAGGGGGGGGAGGGTGTGGGGCCCGCGGGGCCGGCGACCACCACCACCACCGTCACCAGCACGGTTGTAACGGAATTGCTCACTGGCGGCGGTGTCGGTAGCGGTAGCGATTGGGGCGGTGGCGGTGGCGGCGGTGTCGGTGGCGGCGGTGGCGGTGGTGGTAGCGGTGGCGGTAGCAGCAGCGGTGGCGGTGGTGGTGACGGTGGCGGCTTGTTCACGACCACCAGCTCTCGCGTTCGGGGCCTTGGGTGGTCAGCGGCTGCCGCGGGTGGCGGGCGCCCCCCCCCCGGCATGAGCACATCGGCCGACTACATTGCACAACTGGCCTGCCTGTCGGACCGCGTCCGCGCTATGGCCAAGCCGGTCGGCAGCATCCCGCCGCTCGCTGCACGGCGCGCATCGGCCACGGCTGCGGCAGCCGCAGCCGCTGCGGCCGCCGCCGCGGCCGCCGCGGCCGGCACGTTGGAACCCGCGGTGGTACCGCTGTCGATGGAGGCGCCCTCCGTAAGAGCGGCACGCCCCCCCAACGGCGTTGCCGTGCTAGCGCTGCCGCCGCCCGCGCCGGCGCCGCCACAGCCGCCCAAGACCCCCCCCCTGCCGCCGCTCCGCGCGGCCGTGCCGCCGTCGCCCCCATCGCCGGTGCCGCGGACCCCCCCGCCCCCCCCTCGACGGGCGCGTGCCCTCCCCGCCGCGCCCCCGTCGACGCCGGTAGCGACTGCGGCGGCGGCGTCGCCGCCGCTCCCCAGCATGGACCACCACCGGCGGTCGGTGGACGTGCACCCGCCCGCGTGGGCAGACCCGCTCGGGGACTCGGTGTCACTCGTGGCGCTGCCGTCGCGCGGCCGCCGCGTGTGGGGGGGGGGGCGGCGGGCGCCGCCGCCGCGGGCGCGCACCCGTCAAACAGTCTCCGCTCGCTGTCGTCCATGACGGTGCGGTCCAGCAGTGGTGGCGGTCAAGGTGGTGGCGGCGGCGGCGAGCCGGGTGGCGGTGGCGGTGGCCGGCGGCGGCGCTACCCGCCGCCCCCGGCCACGGCCGCGTCTGCGGGCTGGGGGCCGACCGCATCGCCTGGCGGCGGCGGTGATAGGGGCAACGCGCTCGCCCTCGATGCACCCGCCGAGCTGGCCGCCCACCCCCGCGCGGCGCCGGGCGTGGCCGAGCTGACGCGCGTGAGCCTCCGGCTGGTGCGCGCCATGGCTTCCGAGGCGGGTGGGGCAGACGGGAGGGGAAGAAGGGTGGGCGGGGGTGTCGACGTGGCGGGTACGATTGGCGGCACCGCCTCGCCACCATCGCCGTCGTCGACGATGTCGGGCGGGGGGGGCAGCGTGTCGGCGGCGGCGTCGCCGCACGCCGCCGCCCCCGGCCCGGCCGGCCCTCCAGATGCGTGGCCCGGTGTCGAGTCGGGCAGCGTGTCGTTGGCGTCGTGGGACAGCTCCGTCCTCGATGGGCCCGGTGGGGCTGGCACTGCCAACGGCAGCGGTGGCGGTGGCGGTGGAGGCGGTGGTGGTGGTGGTGGCGGCGGCGGCGGCGGGCGCTCCCCAGCGGGCGGGTGGTCATCGTCGGGCGTGCTGTCGGCGCCCAGTGCCGCCTCGTGGGGCACTGGCGGCGGCGTCGAGCCACCACCGCCGTCGGCGGTCGCCGTGGCGCGGCGCGGCCGGAAGCCGCCCGGCGGGGCGGCCGCGGGGGCCCCCCTCGGAGGTGGCGCCGCCGCCGCCGTCGCGGCGGGCCGCCTTCCCCCCCCCCACCCGTACGCGATGGCCGGCGGCGGCGGGCCGGCGGTTGACCCCGCCGACGCGACGCGCGACGATGCGGCCATTTCGGCGTCGTCGCGGGCGCTGCTGACGTCCACCCTCACCGCTCGGCTGACACCGCACTTGTACCTGCGGCCGGGGGGGATCCTCCGCCGCTGGCGGCGGTGGTCTCCCCGGTCGGCGGCGCTGATCACGCACCGCTTTTTCGGTCGCGTCCTCTGCCTTCTCGGCGTGGACAGCGGGGGGGCGGTGCAGCCGTCCCGGTCGGCGTTGGTCGTCCTCACCTCCGCAGCGGTCGCAGAGGGCGCGGTCGTCAACGTGGCCGTCGAGAGCGGCGGGGCGTATGGCGCCATTGGCCCGGGGGGGTATGGCGTGGGCGGGCCCGCCGGGACGGCGGGCGGTGTGCCTGGTGGAGGCGGCGGCGGCGGCGGTGTCGGCGGCGGTGGCAGCGGTGGTGGCAGCGGTGGTGCCGCCGGCGGTGGGGGGGGGGTCGGCGTTGGCGCCTCTGTTGCGGCGGCCGCGGCGGCCGGTATGGGGCCCTGCGGGGGCCTGCCTTCGGGGGAGGGCCCCGCTGGCCGGCACTGTGTGGTCTACACATTTACGATCCGGACAGCGACCAAGACTTACGTCCTTGGCGCGCGCAGCGCGAGTGGTCGGAAAGAGTGGCTGACCGCCCTGCGAGGAGGGGGGGCAGAACGGGATACGGTGTGGGACAAGGGGAGGCGTTGAGGAGGAGGGAAGGGGGGGGGTGGAGGAGGAGGTGAAGGGGTCGAGGGGGGAGGCGGACACAGATGCGGGGGGTGCCCCACCTGTGGGTTGGGCACGGGGGGCTGCCTGTCGTTGGCGTCCGTGGCTGATCGTGAGAGCTCAAAGCGCTGCCACCCACCCAACCGTTGCAGCGTCCACCGGATTGTCGGCGGGGGTCGGCCACGCCGACGCGGTGACGCGGTGTCTCTGGCGCACTCCCCGAGGGGACGATCACTGGCTGACCGCGATCCCTCTGGCGCGGGTCCACCAGACACGAGCACAGCATGTGCGCACATGGCGCTGCGGTAAAAATGCAGCTTGGTCCGGAAGAGCCACCACGTTTGCATCCTGTAGTATGGGTAAGATGAACAGATGGTGTGATGGAAACGCTCTTGCGTCATAAAGGACCACAACGCTACGAATGGGGCGATGCGGTATGAGAAAGAAGGCCGACACATGATGCCACTGTCCCGCTCACAGACACTAGCTAGCCTCGCAAGAAGTACCACGAAGACAAGAGCACGTCTGAGAAGCGACAAACACAACGTACCCGCGGGCCGGGCGCGCGTGAGCCGGCGCTAATTGTTCTCTGGTCGCGGACCCACCGCCAATTACACTCGCCCTCTTGGGAGCGGGCCCGCGGATCCGACCCGCCATGAGCCGTGGATGCGCCCGTCCTGCGACCGCCGCCGTCGGTGTCGCGGCTCGTCTCTGTCGCGCGCCGTGACCGCCCGGGTGCGGCGGCGACGGCGCGGCCCCGTCACCGCCGCGCGCCCCTGGCGCCGGTGCCTCTCTCGACACGGCCGGCGCGGCTCCGCCCCGCGCCCCTCCCACCCCCACGCGCTGCTCCACCTTCCCCCCCCACGCCAACGTCATGCCCCCCTGGAGACGTGTCCCTCCCTTCCCCGCTGCCGCTGCCCGCCGCGCCTTGACGGCCGGCCGGCGGCCGCCGCCGCCGCGGCCGCCGCCGCCTCCGCTGCCGCCGTCGGCCGCGTCGGCCATCCACCGGGCGGCCACGTCTGCGGTGGCCGACGGCTGGGGAGGTGGCGCGTCTGCCCGCTTCACCCCCTCCCCGCGGTCACCGTCGCCGCCGCCGCGGTCGCCACCCGCCCCTCCTGCCGCCGCCACCGCCACTGCGACGGCAGCCGCCGCGGCTTCCGCCGCCGCCGCCACCACCGTCGCCACCACCGCCGCCGACACCACCACCGCCGCTGCCGTGGTGAGCCCCCGCTTCACCACCGCTGCGCTGGTGGGCCCGCCCAACGCCGGCAAGTCCACCCTGCTCAACGCCCTCCTCCGCACTCGCCTGTCGGCCGTGTCGCGCAAGGTCAACGCCACCCGCCGGTCGGTGCTGGGCGCCCTCACGACGGGCGCTGGCGCCGCCACGCAGGTGGCGGTGGTGGACACGCCGGGCCTCGTCGAGCGCGGCGGGGGCGGCCGCGCGCTGGGGCGGGGGTGGGCGGCCGTGGGACGGGTCGGCTGGGTTGCCGCCGCCGAGGCCGACACAGTGGTGCTCGTCGTGGACGCGGGGGGTGGGCGACGGGGGGTCGCCCGCGCCGTGGCGCTGGGGGGGACCTCGTCCGCCGTGCCGCGGCGGCGGCGGCGGCGGCGGCGGCAGAGGGGAACGACGACGCGGCCGACGCCACGCCACACCCGCCCGGGGAGGGCGGGGATTCGCCGGCGCCCGGCCGGGCCGCCCGCCTCGCGCGGCGGGAGCGCAAGCTGGCAGCCAAGGCCGCCGCCACGTCCGCGTCCGCGGCGGCGGCGGCGGGCGGTGGCGGCGGGGTGCTCCACCCCGCCTCCCCCCCCCCCTGCTGGCGCCGCTGCCCCACCCGCGACCGCTCATCCTTGCGCTCTCCAAGTGCGACCGACGGTCGTCGGAGCGGGGCGCGCTGCTGGACCTGGCCACCACGCTCGTCGAGTCCATCCCGGGCTTTGCGGCCGCCTTCCGCCCTCAGGTGCACTACACCGCCGCGGGCGCCCGTGGGGGGTGGCGGGGGCGGCGGGGGGCTCGCGCAGACGACGACGACGACGACGGTGGCGGCGGCGGTGGGCGGGACCCGCCCGGGGTGGCCACCCTCCGCGACGCGCTCGCGGCGGGCGCGCCGCCAGGGGAGTGGGCGTACCCGCCGCCGCCGCCGGGTGGGCGCAGCTGGGCCGGCCTGTCGGAGCGGGAGCGGGTGGAGCAGGCGCTGTGGGAGAAGCTGCTCCACCGGCTGCACCAGGAGCTGCCCTACCAGCTCGAGGTGGTGTGTGAAGGGTGGACCGACGGCCGTGAGGGGGGGGGCACCAGCGGCGGCGCGGCGCTGGGGGGGGCACCCCCTCGCCACATGCTCCTCGACGGCGACGACGACGGCGACGGCAACGGTGGTGAGGATGGGGCGGGGGAGGCGCCCCCCGGTCCCGTGCTGGCCGAGTACGCGCTGCGGGTGCCGCAGCGGAGCCAGGTGCCGATTGTGGTGGGCATGGGCGGCAGTGTCATTGAGTGGGTGCGCACCGCGACTGAGGCGGCCGCCGCACAGATGCTGGGGCGGGACGTCTATCTGCGGTTGCGGGTGGTGTCCGCCACCTGAAGGGGGTGGGGGAGGGGGGGGAGGGGGAACGGGGTGCGGGGGGGTGGCGGAGGGGGTGGGCTGTCCACGCCGCAAGGAGGGGACGAACCGCCCGCACGTCGACGAAGAGGGGGCTGCGGCCGTTCTGTCCCTACCGTTCATCCGCACGACAGGCGGCCCCCAAAGGACCAAGAACGCCCGAAAAGAGAGTAGAGAGACTCCACACGGCACGCACTGCCACACTCACGCCCCCCTCCCCGCCCCACCCGCTCATGAGCAGCTCATGTGGAGGGGGTAAGGGGGTGCCTAGCCACCCCGGCGGCCAACCGCGCGCGCCCATGCGTACACGACTGTCTACAGAGGTGTGGGTGGATGGGGCGGCAAGGGGAAGAGGACCGGTGTGGTGGTGATACTGCCCAATTGCGACTTGTGCGACTTACACCCTCGCCATCTCAAGCTTCGTGGCGGCCGTGAGCGCGCCGTCCGCCGCCACCCCCTCCCCCCCCCCCCTACCGCAACGGCCAGTGTTTTCCCGCCCGCGTTCCCAGCGCCGCCCGCCCCAGCCCGTCGTCAATTGCGCTCCCGCCCGCCCCACCCCCTTCTGCCCGCCCCACCCCCTTCTGCCCGCCCCACCCCCTTCTGCCCGCCCCTGCGTGGTTCGCCCCCGCTGCTCGCGCGGCCGCGGTTCTTCTGCCGCGCCGACCGCGGCACCACGCTTATTCTCCTCTCCCCTCCCTCCCTTCCTTCCACTGTCGCCTCCCCCCCTCTTACCACGCTGCCCATCCCGCGCTCTCCCCCACGCGTCCCATCACCATGGGGCTCTTCTTATCTGGCGCTGTCTCTTGGCGGCGGCCTCGGCGGTCCTCGGCGACACTGCTGCTGATGGCTACCGCCGCGGCCGCCGCGGCCGTCACCGCCACCGCTACTGCCGCGGCCGCCGCTGCCGCCGACGGCGTTGGCGGCGGTTCGGTAGCTGCGCCCGCGACGGCTGACGGGGAAGCCCCCCCCCCCCCCCCGCGTCCGACATGGACGACCCCGCCGACGCGTGGGCCGAGTGGGGCGAGACCGCCGAGTCCCGCCGGTCCGGCGTCCGCCGGCGGCAGCGCCCCATCGAGGCCGGTATGAACGTGGACGCGCTGCTGGGGATGGCGGGCAAGACGACCAAGCTCTTCTTCATCACCCTCCAGCCGGGCGTCGCGGCGACCGCCGACGAGGCGGTCGCGCTGGGCGGGCGGTACCGCAACATGCTCGCCGCGGGGGGGGTGACCGCGACCTTTTTCTCCGACGGCAAGGGCGGGCTCATTTGCCAGGCGGGCTCCTTCCGGGACGCGGTCAACGCCAAGGACTTTTTGATCCGGCAGGCCGAGGTGGCGCTCGTCGCGCTCGACGCGGCCAAGTTCACGCCGCTCCCGGCAGAGGACGATGATGATGACGATGATGACGGCGGCGTGGCGGGGGCGGCTGCGGGGGGGGGGCGGGCGTGGACGGGGGGGGGGGGGCGGAACCGGCGGCCAAGTCGGGCGGGGGGGAGGACGCGGCGACCGCGGCGAATGCGAGTGGTGCAGGGGAGGGGGACGGGGAGCCCCTGGCGGCGGCAGCGGCGGCCGCGGCGACGGCCGAGGCGGGTCCGTCGGTCGAGTCTGTCGCGGCGGGGAAGGCGCAGGTGGGCGCGGCGGCGGGCAAGGAGGAGCTGTGAAGGTTGTGGTCGGGCGGGCTGGCGAAAGAGTGGTGGTCGACGCGGCCTCACAGACAGGAACGGAAGGAAGGCGGGGGAGAGTGGGCGCACGGGTCGTCCAAATGGCGGCGTGGCGGCGTCACCCGCGGGCGTGGTGATGGAGGTGGCAAGCGCGCGGGCACACTTTGGGACCGATCGTGGGGCACTGCCGAGTCGGGACGGTGGCTGTACGTCGCGGGCGGGCGTGTTTGACCCTTCACCTCCCGGCGGGCACACGCTCCGTGACGACGCAGCGGTGTGTGTGCACGCGCCATGGCACCAGTGCACGCACGTGTGTGGGACAGGCGCCAGGCGGGCCACGTCTAGTCGGCCGTGGCGGCCCAAGCCCGTTTCCAACCGATGCCAGGGCAACTAGACCGGAGCGTGCGATGCGCACAGCTACCGCACTTCCTTCTTTCTCCCTGTCTTACGTCAACGCATCACTGAGCGCTTCCCGATGGTGGGGACCATGAGCCACGGTGCCGTGAGCGCCATCCGTCCCCCCAGACCTCCCCCCCTTCCACGAACCTAGGCACCCGGGAACTTTCCACTGGCCCAGGCGACGTTGGCCACCGGCTTAAAGATGGCCTTGACGTCCCGCAACAGCGCCTGGTCCATTGGCGTCATCATGACGGCCACGTTTTTGGCCAGCGTGGCCGTCGAGTCAATGCCCACCACCGTCGACGTGACGGACAGCGGGTCTGCGTTGAGGGCGTACTGCAGCGCCAACGCGGCCAGGCTGCTGCCCCGCTCCTTGCACAGCGCCGCTGCCGCCGCGGACGCCTCCTTGACCGCTGCGGACGCCGGGTGCCACGGCGGCGGCCCCGCGTCGGTAAGGAGGCCCATGGACAGGGGGGCGGCGTTGAGGACGCCAACGCCTGCCGCCTTGAGCGCCGGCAGCATCCCCGCCAGCGCATCGTCGGCAAGCGTGTAGCGGCAGTAGGAGAGCACCACGTCCAGGGTGCCCGGTGGTACCCGGTCCAGCACGTACGGGAAGATGTCGAGGGGATAGCCGGTGATGCCTACCGCCCGGACCTTGCCAGACTCGCGGAGTTTGACCAGCGCAGGGAGCGTCTCGTTGACAACCTGGTCCAGGTCACCAAACTCAATGTCGTGGCACTGCACCAGGTCCAGCCGGTCCACGTTGAGCCGCGCGAGCGACTCCTCCACCGACGCCGTCACGCGGGCGGCGGAAAAGTCAAAGGTAGACTCCCCGTAGCGGCCGACCTTGGAGCCCACCACAAACGAGTCGCGCGGCAGCTCTTTGAGGGCCTTGCCGAGGACGGTCTCCGCTTTGGTGGCCCCATAGTAGGGGCTTACGTCAAAGAAGTTGACGCCCAGCTTGACCGCCTCGTGGACAGACCGAACACCATCAGCTTCCTGCACATGCCCAATGAAGCGGGCACGAGAAAGAAGATAGGAGCGGAAGAAGGCCAGGGGGGTCCGCAAAGGTAAAAAAAGTCACACGTTTGGCAGGATGGTTAGAACTAAAAAGCGCACGTGAGCGGCAGGCACACCAGGGACATCCCGCTGACGGTACGCTGGCGGTGGCAGCTTGCCGTCACGGCCGGTCCTTCACCGCTCCCGCTCCGCAGCCCAGCTGCCGTACATACATCGACGTCGCCAAAGACCCCCCCCAGCGGGGAAGCACCAAACCCCAGCGGCGACACGTCAATGCCTGTGCTGCCCAGGGACCGCCGCAGGTGGGGTGACAGCCCCGAGTCCGCCCCTGACAGGCCCGATGTCATGGTGGAAGGGCAGGAGGGAAGAGAGGGGCAAGTAGGGACAGGGAAGAAGAGTCGCTGGTGTGCACAGGAGAGAATGAACGCCGCCACCGGTGAGGGGGAGCGGCACCACTGACGCAACGACGGCTACAATAGCGTCCCGCGGGTCGGCAAGGGCTGTGAGAATGGACACCAGCTGTAGCGGACCCAACGTGAGTCTGACACGCCCACGTGAGAGCAGGGCAAGAGACGGAGACACGCCGGAACACCTGTGGACGTGTAGCGGACACCGCACGCCAGCAATGGCTGGACGGAGAATGCGGGGCGAACAACGTGCAGCTGGTCACACTGCAGGGCCGATGGGGATCGGTGCAGTCGAGATGCCGCCGACGTTCTCTGTCCGCAAGGACCAGCAATGCCACTGCAGACGCAATTTTCTTTGTTCGGACACAGCAACGCGATCGATCCAATAGTTCATGGACTTCATTCCCATGATTTGAATTCAGGGTCCTATATCTGATGTCAGACATACGGTTGTATTTTTTTCCCTAAATTTGGCTCGTGGAGAGGCCGGGCCGCCTTCTGATCCGAGTGTTGAGTCGCGCAAACACGGAGGGTGCCCCGACTGCCTCGCGGGCCGCAGCGCCCCCCCCACGGCGGGGGCGCCCCGTCGTCCAAGCCGGCGTTGCCGCCGCCAAAGCCACCACCGCCGCCGTCGCCGCTGCCGTTGTCGCCATTGCGGTCACCGCCGCCGAGGCCGGCGCCGCCGCCCGTGTGGGCGCCGGCGCTGTCCCACCGGCCGTTCCGGCGGCGCTCCCGCACACACGGCGGCGCCGACCCCAACCGACACGGCCACGTACAATACGGCCATTGCTGCGGCCACTGCCCACAACAGCCGCAACCGGTAGCCCCTGCGGGCAATCAGGAGGAGAGTCTCGGAGGGGAGGGCCACCCACACGACCACAGCCGCCCACACCAGCTGCCACAGCGGCGGTCTCAGCGGCGGCGGAGGCAAAGGCGGAGGCGTCACCTTTCACGCTGGCGCCTCCGAGGAGCGCCCAGCCGCAGCCGGAACAGCCCCCACCAGTATTGCTGGAAGCGTACGGAAGAGGCCCACTCCGACGCTGCGGCACGGACAGTGCGGGGGCGAGGGCGGCAGAGAGAGACGGCAAGGACGGCCGTGAAGGGTCCAGCTAGACGGGGGGGGCGGTGCTCCCGCTTGGCGCCTGTTGCGCGCCGGCCAGAGAGGCTGGAAACGGGTGCCGCCGCCGGGGAGAAAGGCGGTGCGGGCCCCGCCTGCACCGCCCTCCGACAGGGCGGTGTGGGGGGGGGTTACACACGTGGTCGACGGGAGGCGGAAGAGACTGGGGAGAGCGCCCACCTCGGCGGCGACGTGCTGAGTCGACGGCTCCCCCACCCGCCCAATTCCGTGCCCCGCGAGCGGTCCCATTGGACAGGGCAGCGCGCCGCGTCGCCCGATACCGTGCACGCGGGCGCCAATGGGCACGCGTCGCGGTGAGACCCACCCGCCGCGTCGTGCACCGTGGAATCTCAGCCGCTCGAGTTGCACCTGAGATAGCCACGCCCGTCAGCCGCATGAGTTGCACCATGGAAAATCTCGCTCCCCAGCCCGTCCCCCTCGCGCGGTACCCCCACTTCCCCACCTCCCCGCCGTTTGGCCAACCCCCTCTCTTTGCAGCGCCTCCGTACGTACGTCGGGGGCGGGCACATACCCGACCCCGCCCTCTGCCGCGACCGCCGCGGCCAACCGTCAGCCACACCCCGCAACGGCCCGCCGCCCGCGTCGGCCACCCCGCGACGGCCGCGCCCCCAGCCACCACACCAAGGTTGCTACGGCTCAGAGAGGAGCACAGCTGGCATTGGCGGCGGCGTCGGCGTCCCCGCAAAAGGCAGCCAGCCGCCACCGTCCTTGTCGCCGGCGGCGGCGCCGCCACCACCGCCACCGCCGCTGTCGTGGCTGCCGCCGCCGCCACCACCGCCGCCGCCGCCCTCACCGCTGCCGACGAGGCCGCCACCGGCGGCGGCGCCCGCCCTCACGACGCGGGCGTCCCACATGCCGCCCGCAGGGGCTACAAACGGCGGCGGTGCAAGCGCCACGGGCGGGGGCGCCCAGCCACCTCCACCGGCGCCAACATCCGCGATTCCCATTGGCAATGGCGGCGCGGCCAGAGGTCGTGAGGGGGGTTCGATACATAACAGGGGGGGTGTTGTCCAGTTATCAAACCCCCCTCACGACCTCTGGGGGGGGGTTGGATAACATGTTATCCGACCCCCTCCTAGAGGTCGTGAGGGGGGTTTGATAACTGGATAACACCCCCCGCTGTTATCATCAAATCCCACTGGGGGGCGTTTGATCCCATGTGACGCGGCCCGCCCCACCCCCCCACGCAACCCCCCCCCCCCCCCGCACCCCCCCCCACCCGCACTCCCCCCACCCCCCGCCGTTCACCACCTCCCCCCACCCCCCCCCCCCCCCCCACCCCCCCCCCCCCCACTCCACGCCTGCCCCACGCAACCCCCCCCCCCCCCTCCCCCCCACCCCCACTCCCCCCACCCCTTGTCGTTCACCACCTCCCCCCCCTCCCCCCCCCACCTCCCCCCCCCCCCCCCCCCACCCCCGTCCCCCACCCCCCCGCCGTTCCCCACGTGGCGGTGGTGAGGAAGAGGAGGCCGAGCGTCACCCACAGCCGCTTTTCCCGGTAGCTCACCACCCCATCCCCGTCACGGTCCGCCCAGCGGGCGTACCACGGCAGCGCCGCGTGTGCGGCGGCGGCTTCCGCGGCGGCCTCCTCGGCGGCGGCGGCCCACATGGCGAGCGCCTCCTCCATCTTGACGCCCGCCGCGGCGAGCCCCGCCAGCGCCGCCGCCTCGTCCGCCTCGCCCAGCGCCGCGTCGAGCGCCCGCCGCACGCCCGCGCGCTCATCATCGAGCAGCCGTGCCAGGTCGGGGAGGTCCCGCGCCCGCGCCGCGGTGACCGCGTCGCCGAGCTTGGCCAGGCCCGTAAACAGCGCCTCGAGGTCGTGCTTTTCCGCCAGCGCCCGCTTGTAGCCGCCGGGGTCCCGCGCCAGCAACGGTCGACGACGGGGGGTGGTCACGGGATGCCGAGTGTGGTGGTGGCGTGATGAGGCGGTGCGCATGAGGGGGTGGCCAGCGTATGCGCGAGCGCGCGTCACTAGTGCCCGTCGCCGTGCTGAAGGCTTGGCTGGGGTCTGCAGTGAGTGGCTGCCGCCGGCTCCTCTTGTGCCTCGGCTTGCTCTTTTACCAATCAACGCGGCTGGCGGCCGCAGCAGCGCCCGCGCTCGCTCCGCCGCTGGCCTCTGCGGACCGCCCTCAACCACTTTCACTGGCCCTCCTCACCCCTCCGCGCCCGCTTGCCCATTGATTGTTTGATTGTGAGATTTCCAGGCGGCTGCGGAAGCTGCCTCCCATCTACGCTCACGCCATGACAGGGGGGCGGCCTTATGATCAGCGGGTGTGGAGATGGAACTTGGGCGGCCAGAGGGGGCTGGGGGCGTGGCCCACCAATCCCGGTGTCAGATAGTGGGGTTTGCCACCGACGCGCAACCTCGCCATCGACCGCAGACGAAGCTCTGTAAACTGTGCACTGGCACACTTTCCTGTTGCGGTCCGTTGACCAGGTCGTATCCTCCGAGGGGGTCGTCTCCTCGGTGTCTGTGCATTGCTGTGTTCCACCGTGCGCGATGTACACTAAGTGGATCGTCAACAAGTTTGTTTTCCCCATCGAATGCTGCAAACCGCGTCGGCTTCGATGGCGCATCAGCGTTGGGTCTCGGGCTAGAGTCGATACGGCGTTTCGATGCGCCATCCGCCGACGGGGCTTCGATAGGCGCCAAGTCGCGAGACCGAGAACTACAGCACAGGTGACCATGGGATTTCCGTGTCTCGTGTGCGCCTGCGTTGCAGTAGAATCGTATCGGCTGCCCATCTCCTCCGCATCGCTCTATAAGGTGCCGATGCGAGTGGCGGGCGACACTGCGCTCCGCCCTGCTCGTTGTTTTTCGTCAGCGCACCACCCAGGACGCGACGGGGCACCCTCCCAATGTGCCCGCCACGTCCGTCGCCACCACCACGTCGCCGCCACCACCACGCTGCCCCCACCAGCCCACCACCACCACCACCCCGCCAGCCACCACCCCGCCAGCCACCACCCCGCCATCCTCAACGCCGGCCACGCACACGGCCGGGGAGCACCCCAGCTATCCCGCCACCACAAACCTGCCGCCGACACAACCCCCGCCGCCCCCGCCGCTGACTGGTACTTGCCGCCGCCCTTGCCGCTGCCGCCGCCGCCGCCGCCATCTTGCACTTGTCGACGCCCTTGCCGCCGTCGCCGCCATCGCCGCCGCCCTTGCCGCTGCCGCCGCCGCCGCCGCCGCCGTCTTGTTCTTGTCGCCGCCCGCTGCCGTCGTCGCCTCTGTCACCGCCGCCCTTGCCGCCGCCGCCGCCGCCGCCGCCGTCTTGCACTTGCCGCAGCCGCCACCAACGCCGCCGCCGTCGATCTTGCCGCCGCCGCCAACACCGTCGACCTTGCCGCCGTCTCCGCCACCGCCGCCGCCACCATCACGCCCCTCCCCTCAGCCGCCCCTCCGCTCTCGCCCTCCACCGCCGCCCCCCCCCCCTCCGGTCAGCTCCCCACACCCCTCGCGCCCACCTCCCAAAAAGAAAAAAAACAACAGCTAAAAAAAAAAGAAAAAGGCAGTGGCACAAGTGGCAGCTGCGGGAGAAGCGATGGCCGAGTCAGCAATGACAGCAGCTGGCGGTGGCGGCAGAGGCGGCGGCGTGTCGGCGTGCCCCCCCCCCCCCCCCAACCCCCACCACCCAGGAAGCGACGGGGCACCGTCCCAAAGTGCCCCGCCACGTCCGTCGCCACCACCACGTCGCCGCCACCACCACGCCGCCCCCACCACCCCACCACCACCACCGCCCGACAACCACCACCCCGCGAGCGACCACCCCACCACCACAACCCCGCAACCTCCACCCCGCCATCCTCAACGCCGGCCACGCACACGACCGAGGAGCCCCCCAGCTACCCCGCCACGTCCGTGACCGTCGCTAACACCACCCGCCAAAGTCGCCACCACCACCACGCCGTCGGCACCACACCACCATCACACAAAAAAATAACCACCAAAAAAATCACCACCTAAACACCGCCACCCAAACACAGCCACCTTCCCATCCCACGACAACCGAAACCTCCACCCGTCACCCACCACAGCCGCCACCCCGCTCCCACCCTCCCAGAACGCGACAGGGCATCCCCCCGAAGTGCTCCGCCACGTCTGTTGCCGCCCCCACCCCACCGCCACCACCCCACCGTCACCACACGCCGCCACCACCAGCCCACCACCGCCACGCCACCACCACCCCGCCCACCAGCACACCACCCCTCAATCACCCTCCCGCCACACCACCCCCCCCCAACAAACTTGCAACGCCAGCAATGGGGGCAGGCGAAGCACCCCCGCGGCTGCCCCACCCGCCCCGCCCTTGTCAGCGCCGCCGCCGTCGTCGCCGCCACCAACGCCGCCGCCGTCGTGCCGCTGCCGCCCTTGCCGCCGCCGCCGTCGCCGCTGCCGCCGCCGCGGCCGGCCGCGCCGGCCCGCGGGCGGCGGCGCCTCGGCGGCCGCCGCGGCTGACCGCCGCGGAGCCGCCGCCACGCGCAGCGGCGACCAAATCGACCGCCGCGGCGGCCGTGCCCGCAAGTGACGGTAGCGGCGGCCGCGGCAACGACAGCGGCGGCAGCGGCGGCAGCGGCAGCCGCGACGGCACGGCGGCGGGGACGCCGCCGCCGCGGCGGCGCCCTCCCTGACGCGGCCCGCGTCGCGTTCTCCACCACCCCCGCCCAGCGCGCGACGCGGCGGCGCCGACGCCCGAAGCGAGCAGCAGCGCCTTTAGCGCCTCGTGCACGCCCAGCTGCACCGCCCGCGTCGGCAGGTGCCCGCGAGCAGCCAGCAACAAGCTCCCCACCGCGTCACCGATGCACGCGGCGAGCACCAGACGCCGGCACCGTGACAGGTCCCGCGCCCTCTCCGCGAGAACCTTCTCAGCCACCGCGTGCAAGCCCTGCGTGCGCGCCCCGGACGGCTGCGCGCCGACCAACGTCCTCGCCAGCCCCGCGTCAAGTCTGCGCGCGGTTATCCGTGGCCATGTGGCCAAGATGTAGCCCATGCCCATTTGTACTTTTGCTGGTGACTTATGAGTCCGTCGACTGAATGTTTGAGAGACCTTAGAATCTGATCATCAAGTGCTAGTAAAAACGTATTGGTGTCCAGCAAGTCCAACGCGGGGACAGGCGTGTGAGGCTGTGCTGTGGTTCGCTCGACGTTGACCCCGCGCCACCGCGTGCGGACACGGGTCAACCGCACGGAGACTGGCAGTAGTTCTAGGCCTAGCCGCTGCTGATTTGAGTCCTTAGGTGCTGCCAGAGCATCTGCGCTTCTCAAACAGAACTTTCCTGTTCGTCGTCAAGCGTCGTCTTCCTCACTCGCCAAAACCATGTCCACCATCTCGTCAATGGCCTGGGAATCGTCCTCAGCCGCCAGCCAGCACCGGGCAACCTGCTCTTTCTGCTCCCGCCCGACTCCCTCGACATGGCCAGACGTGATGGCTTCACTACCAGACCAGCAGGCGGCTCGGCCGGGACGACTGAACGGCGGGCACACGTCATTGCTCATCACTCTTTGTAATTGACACGATTATCAGCGTCGTACGGTTCTAAGTGCGCAACCAGGAATTTAGATGTCAGCCGGGCATGGAGACAGTACGCTGTAGAGGAGTTGATCTCGGGATATCTGGCTTGGTTATGTGCGGACCACACAGAACCAAGCCACACTTAACCGGATACAGACTGTACCTGTTGCCCGCCGCGGCGAGCGCCTGGTGCGCGGGGCTCCGAGGTCGACGAAACAGAGGCCAAGTCCCACGCGAGCCGCAGGCACGGATAGGGTCGGTTTATTGTCGGCCCAGTCGCGTGATCCGCTCGGCTGGCCAATCAATGCGCTTCCGCACTGTCGCTCTCGAGATAACTAAACGCCTGCCTGTAAAGGACCTCATCGACGGCGCGAGGTTACAGCCCATCCCAGGATGGGCTCGATACGCAAACCGTCGCGTATCGGACGGCGCGTCGAAACCCCGTTTCGATGGTTGAAACTGCATCAAAAAAGTCGATACGTGCGTCGATGCGCAAAACGAAAGAGCTGACGATGGTACACTCAGCGCTGCCGCTCCCACTGGCTCAGCTGGCCGCACTGTCGAGAGTCACAGCGCATCGTCACTAGTTCCCGAAATCGCTACGCAGGCCTACGCAAACCCGAAATGCGATAATTCCGGCGAGGCCCAAACCGGGCCCGACGGGACCGTTCTGGGGGATGTGCGTGTTAGTTGTGTAGCGTGTAGGGTGTGTAGGGGTGCGTATCCGGTGCGATTTCCCCGTCTCACTCTCGCGAGAATGAGGCAAAGCCGCGGACCGTGTCGAGCAGCCACCCAATCAGGTGCTGGGAGTTGACATGGTGTCTGCTAATCACAGAGCGTTCCGGAGGCTGACAGCGACCGCCGTGGCCCCCACAGCGGGACGTCCTGGGGGTGCTCTAGCAGCCACGTGGGACACCTGGACGCCACGTGGAGCAGCACCGCATCATGCTCGCTTTATTGTTGCCTACGCCAGACGACCGATCGCCCGCACCGGCGCTGGCCGCGCCCAGCCGCCGCCTATTCCCCCCCACCGAAGCGGTGCTCTTCCCGCTGGTGGTGGGGAGGGAGGAGCAGA